>JAULKK010326750.1:0-11103 GCA_032355705.1 Rubia peregrina | reverse complement strand
CATGGTTATCCCATGGAAAAAAAATATGGGGGAATTAGTATTTGGTCATCTCATGTAATTTTTTTTTACCATTAATATTAATTATATATAATTATATATATTAATGGTTATCCCATTGAAAATTTTCTGGATTCGTCACTGCTCGGGTGTCCAGATGATATCTGAACAGCGAGGTACAGATTCGTTCAAGAGGTCAGATTTGAGGAGGGAGTAAACTTGCAGTAAGTGGCCTTCAGATCCAATGCTGTCTCACTCCCATTCGCCATCGCCATGCCGCCTTCTTCTTCTTCTTCTTCGATCCAAATGGACAGGACCAAATAAGTTGGTTTACCACTTTGTATTTATAGGCAGTTTTTCAGCTACCATCGCGTCGTCTGGTCTATGGAATGGAACCAAGTTTTGGGATCAAACGTGCATCCCATCATCGCTAATTCATTGATGCCGCTATTATTATTATTATTATTTCTTCTATCTAAGCATGTTTAACCATCCAAGTTACAGCATTTATACAACTAAGAGTCACTCAAAAATATCATCAGACTTGATACACTTATCTAGAATCTTCGCATTCTCAGTTTCACCAATCTATACGATGAATATCTAGAACGTACTTCGATTTAGGGTACTGGCTGTAGAAGAAGCCTTTGTTATCATGAGTTCAGCTGATATCCAAAAACTTAACCTGCATGCGCATATATTTGAAAACCATCCAATAACAACTTGATTACAGACTCAGCCAGAAAAAAAAATACGGTCAAGAAACAAGCTATGGAAAAATATGAAATTCTTACCCAAGAAGCGGTATCGGGCTCCACATACTTGTCTGCAATGTGCATGACTTTATTGGTGACCCAGTCACTTCCACTTGAACTGATTCCATATGCACAATACTGAGCATCCTCACTGACAGAATATGCACTCAATGCAACCGTACCACCTCCCCTCAGCGTGTTCGGATCAAGCAACTCCTCAGCCTCCGCATCCAAACCATTTTGAATAACAATGTCATTACATTAGCTACTCAACTCAAAATTTCAATATCTCACTTTTTCCCCAAAAAAAGAATTTATCTCAAAAAAACCTTCTTTCCTTTTCACATTAACATTATAGCAATATCCGCAATCAATCAATGCACTTCACTATAAGTGTAACAATAGTGACAAAAGGGTTACTTTTATGTTGTTCTTAGCCCCAATTGGGAGAAAAATAATTTTAAAGCGCTGCCAATAATAACCAATCAGAACATAGAGGACACTTTGGGGCTGAAGCCCCGTATTTTGAAAGTAAAAGAACTTGTTAGCTGCCCTAAACGGAGCATCATAATGGGGGAAATCATACAACTCCGTAATCTTCTCACGAAATTTCTCTCTAGTCTCACATTCTTTAAGCACATAATCCGTCAGCTGAACCTGCTTCTCCACAAACTCCTTAGTCTCCACAGAATCCGGATCCTCAAGCTTACAATCCCCACAAAAAACCATAAAGACACAATGAAACAAGAAAACAAACCACAACTCAGATGAACAAAACGGCCTAGAAACAAGAAAGACACCATCTTTAACCACAAAAACAGTGTCATTTCCTCAAAGTAGGGAAGTCATAATATTACTTAAATAGCCTCAGTAGATACAAACAATACTTATTATATGGTGATTTGTGAAAAAGAACAAACTAGCGAATTACCATATGTACGGATCAGGCACGTTAATGCCATGATAGTTATCCACAACGGAATCGTCACGGCGAGTATGATAGATGGTCGTATTTGAAGAATTGGAAAGCTTTTGTTTGAGTTAAGCTGCCCTGCGTCGAAGAAGAGGAACAAAGAGAAGAGGGAATTTGAAGGCAAAACAGTGTCATTTCCTCAAAATAGGGAAGTAATAATATCACTTAAATAGCCTCGGTTGATACCAATAGTAAACAATCCTTATTATATATCCACGATGTAATCATCACGGTGAGTATGATGGATGTTCGTATTTGAAGAATTGGAAAGCTCTGTTAGAGTTAAGCTGCCCTGCGTCGAAGAAAAGGAACAGAGAGAAGAGGGAATTTGAAGGCAAAACAATGTCATTTCCTCAAAGTAGGGAGGTCATAATATTACTTAAATAGCCCCAGTTGATGCCAATAGCAAACAATCCATATTATATGGCGATTTGCGATTAATATTAAAGAGTGTCTAAAATTTATGTGCAACAAATCTCATTTTATGCCGACTAATCGTTAGATGGGGTCATTTATAAAAGTAGGACTCCTGACATGCGGTTTGTCCTTAAATTATGGACATTCCACTGCATTTTCAACTTATACACTGTATTTGTTAAATTAAACACTAAATGTTTATAAATTTAAATAATATTTTGAAATTAAATATTGTATTTAATATAATAAATTTTTATATTTTCACATTCAAACATGTTTTAACTTATAAAATCCAATATATAAATTTTAAAAATACAATTTTTAAGTTAAAAGTTAATAGGCCATAACCTTATGGACATGCCATCTAACCGGAATTTTTTTCATTTTATAATTAGTATGATTTTTCCTGATATATATATATATACTAATTTATTACTATGAGGTACCTATAATTATGAAAGAGTTCGACTCTTGAAAGACGGTATTTTCATAAGTTATGGAAAATCAAGCTTTAAACTGCAAATTAGAAGAAATCAAGATAATATTTTTGGGTTGCATTAATTGGTTCATAAACTTATAACTACTGCATGTTGCATTATATATTTTTAATATTACAACTAAAACATTTTACCTTTCTATAAATCTAATTCAACCTCGTCTTTTCCAAAATTTTGCCATTATTAAAATCTTTTAAAATAAATCTCACTATACAATCTTAAAAATTATAAAATATTATATTTTATACTTAGTTTAACCATCAGTTAGTCTAATTAAAAACCTCCACTCTTATATTTTAGTTATTTAATATTTAAAACAAGAAATTCAAGAAAAGTGTAAGCAGATGACGAAGTCGAAACTTTTAAGACATCGTTGTTTACTAAATGTAATTGCTATGTCCCAATTCTGTTTGCACTTCTACTTTTTAAAAATATTATTCTCTAACTTTGATCATATATATGAATAAATATACGAACAACAATATTATCGTATATGATATTATTTCATTCGTCGTAACAAGTAGTTTCTAAATATTTTTTATTACCATCATGATACGTGGGTTAAACATAATAATGGTCAAAGACTCCCACAGTCCCAGTTCAAACTTCTCACGTCATTTTATGTCACTATTCGATGTCCAACTGTGACCATATATTTGAATGGATATATAAACAATAATATTATCATACTCCCTCCGCCTCAGCATAAACTGCATAGAATTTTTTTCACGGTATTCAAGAAATGTGTTTGATCGTTAATATGTTTAGCTATGTATAATACTGTCAAATAAAAAATTAATATTTAGAAACTACTTATTACGACGGATCCAACAATATCACATATGATAATATTGTTGTTTATATATCTATTTAAATATATGGTCAAAGTTTGACAATGTTGACTGTCAAATAGTAAAAGTGCAGCTTATGTTGTGACAGAAGGAGTATATGATATGGTTAGATTCGTCGTAACAAGTAGTTTTTAAATATCAACATTTTATTTGTCATTATTATAAGGAGCTAAACATATTAACAGTCAAACATGTTTCTTGATAACTGTGATTTTTTTTATGAAAGTTGAATTAAGACGGAGGGAGTATATATTTTGAAAAGCGTAATAATGATTGCAGTGCAAATAGAATTGAGACGGAGGGAGTACCGCCTAATTCCAAACCTGTTTTTGGTTTTATAGAAATATAAAGGCCAAAATGATCGAAATGGAAGAACTCCTGCCTAACTCTTAACACAAAAGGATAGAAATGGAGTAGCCTTCACTGATATTACACGAGAATATTGCAGCCTTACTTTAAATTAAAATGTTACACGAAAATATTGCATTTTCTTTGGACGTTCTTTTGATGATTTTATTCATAGGAGAGACACAAAGCAAGGTAGTACACAAAAATTTGATCCTCATATGTAAGCACAAGACATTGCATACTATGAAGTTCTCAAAAATAATGATTTTGCAAAAAAAGTATATAATTAATGAAGCAACTCCTATACTTTTTATTTAAATAGTATAATACTTTTAAATAGTAGTATTTTGTTAACTTTAATGTTATATTTTATATAGCATCTCTGGTATTTTTTCATTCTTCTAATAACATATTTTATGTATAATATACTACAATATTTAAATTAGACAATATTTTTAAGTTAAACAACAGTACAACTTTTATTTCACAACTATAAAAATTTCTTTTTAAATCTGCCATAAAATTTGAATCAGTTTCTACTTCTGGTTATGGTTTGATTTGGCCGAATTTTACCCTCTATTTAAAGGGGTTTGGCCGAGTTTTCTACACATCTTTTATCAATCATATATTCTGACTTTTGAGACATTCTCATTATCTTCATTGTTGCTTAAACCCGCGGGCTATTTAAGTTTCAATTTCCTTTGTAAGCGTACCCTGCGGGCTAGACGTTTATAGAGAAACCTTGTAAGTGTACCCTGCGGGCTAGGCGCTTATAAGTTGAGTGTACCATGCGGGCTAGACGCTGCAATTCGTGCAACATTAGAGGGTTGGGTGAGATTTCCTTTAGTGTTAAAGATCTGATATTTTGCAAACCAGAGTCTTTGCAAAGAGATCATATCACTAACCGTGGTAGGAGAGGCCGCAGTTTTGGGAAAGGGAGGGGTTGTTGAGGTGGCAACGACGTTCCTCCATAGGGTGAGCGGGCCAACTATATTTGCATGCGGTATCATCACCTCGGTTATCTTGATAAATTTGTTACAATCTATCACATGTTGCTCAAGATGATGTTGCAAACTCCACAGACACAACTCATCCAGATTATCAGCAACTGCATGCCACTCCTGATTGGTATATGGACTATGGTGCTACCAGTCACATTACTGCTTCAGCTTCTAACCTTAATATCGTCGGTCATTTTAACGGTAATCGTTGTGTTTATTTTGGCAATGGTTATTCTTTCCATATTTCCCATGTTGGCAATTCTCGGATTTCTGATTCTCTCACTTTATCTTATGTCTTGGTTGTTCCGAATATCATCCAGAATTTATTGTCTATAGCCAAGTTAACAGGGGATCTAAATGATGTTGTTTGTTTTTATGACACTTCTTTCACTATTCAGAACAAGGTTACCAAGGAGCTCGTAGGCCAAGGACACAGTGAGGGAGGTCTCTACATTTTAGATTATAGTGGTGTTGCTTTAGTTTCATTTGTTAAATTAAATAAAGGTAAGGCCTCATTTGAGCTATGGCATAGTCGGTTAGGACATGTTCCATTTTCTGTTATTTCATCTTTGAATAAGACTGGTAGTTTGTCAGTTACTAGTTTCTTGTCTAAGCCTCATTTATGTACTTCTTGTGAGATGGCTAAAGGCAAGCATCTTTCTTTTAATGATAATTTAAAATGAGCACCACACATACTTGATTTAGTTCATTGTGACATATAGGGACCCTCACCTATTGTCTCTCATATCGAATACCTTTATTATGTCATTTTTTATTGATGATCACTCTCAGTTTTCTTGGTTATATCCTCTACAACGCAAGTTTGACTTTGTGGAGACTTATATGCAATTTGAAGCATTTGTTGAGAATAAGTTTTCTACCACCATCAAAGTATTTTAGAGTGATGGTGGAGCTGAGTTTGTGAATCATTCCATCTAACTTGAGGTACCCTAACCTTTTGATATGTAGATAAAGAATGGCTTTCTACTAACATAAAACAACTACAATATGCACTTTGTTCTTTCCCCTAAATTCATAAAACTAAAGAGCAAGGGGAGTAAGGGTGAGCCACTAACTGCCCTAAGGATCATCAACCTCGTCGGGAACAAAAACACCACGATCAGATGCATTCGCTGTGACGCGACCATTCCAGTAAACCTTTTGAATGACTCATCTGCGCCGTGCATAATGCCAATGTTGATCCCACTCGACGTCACATTGCGCCACCAGTCCCGGTGCTCTTGTTCTCGCTTTGCATTCCTCTCTTCCTCCTCCTTGATCACATTTTTGACAGATTTCAACTAAGCACACATGTCATGATCTCATTTGATGGTTCCTCCTGAGCCATAGGCAGAACGATCGCTTAAGATATTGATTGGACGTGGCGAATTCAAGAACACCGCCTTTGCAACTCGCGCTAACAAGTTAATTAGTAAGTACAAACTGCTCTTAGGAGGCAGCGAATCATGGCTAGGAGATACTGTTATTGCAGAAGCAAGAAATAGAAAGCAAAAGAAGGCAAAGACTTCTTGTTGCAGAAAGAAAGTAAACAAAAGCTGGCAAAGAATTTTGGTGCAGAATAAAGTTTGGCGTTTTTCCCTTCTTATTTATAGCCAAAAGAAAAAACTACTGAAGCAAAAATCATGCCACGTTCATCCCTATATGCATGGCACTATCAACTATCATTCTGCATTTCTTCTCCTAAATGCATGAAACTAACCAACAAATAACTAAAGACTAAGTAATTTGCTAAAAATATACATAGCCAAAAACAAACAAATGTTGTAGTAATTTTGCAGTAATGAAGTACGGCTTAACTAACAAATCACCCCCCTTAAACTCGTTCCAACATTGATTCGAACTATACCGAGCTTTTGTCACATCTCGATGAACTTGTTTCGAACCAATGCCTTCGCTAGAATGTCTGCAAGCTGGCCATCAGTCCCAATATGTTCGACTTTCATCTTGCCAGTCTAAACGCACTCCCGAATAAAATGGAATTTGGTGTCGATGTGTTTGTTTCTTTCATGATGCACAGGATTCTTGATAACTGCAACGATCGACTTGTTATCAACCATTAGTTTGAAACTCATTTCATCACCCCCAATCAAATTTCCAATGAGTCGACTAAGACAAACACTTTGGCAAGCCGTGGTTGTTGCTGCAACATTTTCAGCTTCACAAGAAGACAACGCAACCATCTTCTGCTTCTGCAAAGTCCATGTAGCAATGCTACTTCCAATGAAGAAAGCTATCCCGGAGGTGCTCTTTCTATCGTCGATACCGCCAGCGAGATCACCATCACTATAGCCTACCAATGCCACTTTTCCTGAACTTAACTTATAACAATATCCATAATTCTAAGTACCTTGAATGTACCTGAGAATTTGTTTTATTGCAGCCCAATATTGTGAACTTGGTGCCTCCATATAACATCTTGTAATCCCCACCGCGTATTAACCAATGTCGAAGGCTGCCAAACACACTCTCATGCTTCGTTGCATCCACATCACCGTTTCCATCATTCTTGCTTAAACGAAATCGATTCTCCATCGGATTGTGACATGGATTATAGCCACTCATACCTGCGAACTCTAAAATCTTTGCCGCATAAGCTCCTTGGTAAACCGTGATTTCACCATCACCTTGATGCACCTCAATCCCCAAGTAATAACTAAGAAGACCGAGATCGCTCATCTTAAACACATGTTGCATTTGGATCTTGAACTCAAAAATTTTGTGAACACTTGTCCCCGTAATATTTAAAACATTCACATAAACACCCACGAGCAGAAAAAGTTGAGTTGTACCTTTCCGATAAACGGTATGCTCTAGCTGGCTTCTCGTGAACCCATGTGCAGTGAGTAAGGCATCTAGCTTGGAGTTCCATTCACGGGGTTCTTGTCAAAGCTCGTACAAAGCCTTACGTAGATTAAGCACCTTTTCCTCATTGACATTGTTGATGAATATATTTCCACCGATAAGAGCCTCTCGTCGTGATCACTGAATCGTATCCGACCTGCAAGATAATGCCCCCGGTGTTCGGGGGGTAAACACTCTGATGCTTAAGTTAGTATAAGTGTTGTATCAAAAGAGTATTGAATGGTTTAAAGGCTTACCAGACCTGTGTATTTATAGGGGATGAGAACCCGATCTTCAATAGGATTCGAACTCCTTTCCTTATTTGATAAGTATAGTAATTCGAGTACAATTGGTAACTCAAGATAGCTTCCTTGTAGGAATCAATAATATCCTTAATTAGGATTGGATCACGCGTCCCTTTATGGGCCTCGAGTTGGACTTTAGACGATACCCTAAAATCGAAGCTCGCGGGCCTCGAAAGGTCGTGGCCCAGGTATCATCAGGTGTGTTAGTTAACTACTCCATGGGACAAAATATATATATATATATATATTTTTTGTCGTTTAATTCAGACTTTGGGATTGATGATATTCAGGTATGATAGGTATTTCGTCAATGATTAAGATGAATTCTACAAGATGTTTTTGAGGGTTGATGGCTTTTTGATAACTAGTTGTGCATCTTCTTGAATGCAATGAATTGATATGCCATTTTATAAAGATGATTCCAAGCTTGTCGGGAAGGCAAAAGCTTCTAGTGAGATTCATCGTATAATCAGGCTCTGACAAAACGAGAAATTATCTTTCTACCTCAGACAAGCGACTGTAGTGAGATTCACTGACATTAATTTGCAGGCAGGCTTCCATCAATTCTTGAAAATTACAGACATGAAATGTAAGGTGTTTTGTTAATTTTTTTAATGTAATTTTTTTCTTGGTAGAATAATTTCATCTCGAAACTTTTAATTGTACATTCGGATTCGTATTGCTTGGCATCCTCTCATTAGTTGATTTTAGAATGAAAAGAAGCATCCTCTCATTAGTTAATGACAACGTTGTACATGGACTGATACAATAATCAAAGATGACAATTGACAACCAAGCAGAGAATCATCAGGTGTGGTTAGATATTTTAATGCAGTTTAATTTCAAAATGAATTGATGTTAGACTAAATTAACTTACACTCTACATACTGTTCAATTTTCCCGAGATCCCCGTCTAGAGAATGATTCACTTTTTGTTATAAAAAGAAATGTGACAAATTTTTTTTATAAAAAATACATAAATGGAAAGTGTGTTAAACATAGTGAAATCGAGGATGTATTTGCCAATTTAATCATTAGTTTTTTGAAAATATTGTAATAAATATGAATTTATAGTAAAAACTGGTTAATAATAATAAAAAATGATTAAAATGCTCTCATATTTAGCTTGGTATGAAAAGGGAAAAGGTGATCCTTTAACCCCTAGTTATTTCCCCAGTTTTTTTATTTGTGACAATATAGTTCATATTTTTTTGAAAGTGTCAAAATAATCCCAAGTTAGCATGAGCTCATTATCAATGTTGGTTAAGACTACCTAATTTTTAATATTGTAACTAAGACCTTTTACCTTTTATTATTCTAATTAAACCTCGTCTTTCCGTAAGACTATGGAAAAATGGTCTTTCCCAAGATTTTGCCTAATAAGAGTCCGTCTCTTGAAAGACGGTCTTTCCATAAGTCATGGAAAGACCAAGGTTTAAAGTGTAAATTAGAACAAATCGGGTTAGAAATTTTATAACTACTACATGTTGCATAATAAAAGTTTAATATTGCAACTAAGACCTTTAACCTTTTATTATTCTTATTAAACCCCGTCTTTCCATAAGCTTACGGAAAGACGGTCTTTCCCAAGACTTTGCCTAATAATAAAGCATGAAATAAACAATAGCATGTGAAATAAATATTTTATTTAAAAATTTAATACATAATATAAATTTTAGGATTTAAATATAGAATTTGAACCCTAACGTTATCGAGTTTAAAGTGAAGTGAAATGAAATATTTTTTAAATAAAATTGCAAACAATTCGCAAACTCTTCGGAATGGTAGTAAACGTTGGAATGTCTTGACTTGTTGTTCATTGGACAAACTCTTCACATTTATAAACGTGGGATGGGAAGGAGGTGTTCATGATGTCTAGTGCTATTGTTACTAATGAATATATGTAGGGAAATGTTATTTGGTGGATTATGGATATCCTAACACTCTAGGATATTTGTCTCTAATTAGCGGAAACATTAGAAGACATTTATCTGAATTCAATGAAAATTAATTAAATGATTTTAAAATTAAGATTTTAAATTCTATGGTATTTACGAATTTGTTAATAATTAGTAATACATTATGTTAATTGTATGTTAAAATAAACATCCATGATACTATGTATGCTTTTCATAATCACAATGATTATAATAATTCATATATTCAAATATGTACAACATTTACTATAAGTATCATATTCAAAATAGATGAAAAAACTTTCTAAATTAAAAAAATTGAATGGAGTCGAAAATAGACGATCTTAAATTATTAGAGTTGAGTTTAGTTGGTTGATTTGAGCTAAAAAGAGAAGAGTTGAGAAGAGCTGATTGAAGTTGAGAAGAACTGAGAAGAGTTGAGAAGAGCTGATTGGAGTTGAGAGGAGCTGAGAAGAGGAATTTATTGGAGCTGAAATAAGCTGAATTGGACAGGGCCTAATACTATCTCCCATCATCTCCTACCATCTCTAACTAGGGGTGTTCAAAAATCGGTCCGGACCGGAATATAAGGAATGGAATCGAATATATAGAATTCTGATCCGATCTTCGATCCAAGATTTTTTAAGATTTTGGATTCCGATCCGATCCAAGACCAAATTTTTCCGGTTTGGACCGGATAGATCGATAATTTACTCTTATGTATATTTTAATCTATTTATGATTTAAGTTCATATACTCCATCTCTCCCGGCCGATTCCGCGCACTTTTCTTTTTTATCTGTCCCAAGCAATTTTGCACACTTTCCATTTTAAGAAAAATTTAACATCTCAAAGGACATGCTTACACCTAAAAACTAAAATTTTACATTCAAAATATTTTGTTTTTACGCCACCTAACCCCCCCCCTCCTCTTTTTCTCTACCTTATGTCTGCCTTTTTCTTCTTCTCCTTCTGAGACACCTACGCCACCATAATTTATTCTTCTCGTTCGGCCAACCTTCTTCTTCTTATGTGACACCCTTCCTCTTATGTCCAAACTCTCGTCGCCCAAACTCAGCCTTCATCATCTTCTTCACCCCAATCCCCAATCCCTAACGCAGATTTGGCACCCCGAATTCCCAGCCTCCTTCACTCGAAACCCCAATCGACGGCGTAGATTCA
>JAULKK010326740.1:0-11104 GCA_032355705.1 Rubia peregrina | reverse complement strand
TTTCTGTTGAATGGTCTAACAGCTAATCGGTCTAACATGAGACTTTCTCTATTAGTAAAGGTTTGGAAGAACTAACCTTTTTATTTAATCATTCATCACATATTCTTGTTTTAGACTGACTATGTGTTAGATGGGGTCAATTTACAATTATTGAAAGTTTAAATTGCACAGGGTTTCTTTTAAAAATTGTAGATAAATTGAAGGGCTTATCAGAAGTTTCAGATTTCTATTTTTGTTTTCCCTCTCTACTCTTTCGTCTTCTTTGTTATCTCTGCTCTTTCAACTTCTCAACCGATGCAAGCATTCGTAACTCCTCATTTCCTCTATAAATTTTCTCTGTTTCGTACAATTTCTGCCAGTATTTGTTCATTTCTCTTCATTTTGTAGGCAAAAATGTAAGTTTTTCTATTTTACATTACCGATTTTTATTTGTTGTGATTTTAAACTTTCTTTTGTACTTTTTGTGCGTTTACAGATGGTGTCTGTAAAATATTCTTGTAACAGGGTTCAGGTCAAGCATTAGAGTGCTTTTCAAACAAAAAAAATCTTCGAAGTGGCAAAATGTGAAGCCTCGAAAGCGTAAAACTGCTCCGCAAGATATTTTTGCTTTATTCTTGCAATTTTTTGTAAGAAATCTTATATCGAAGTATTTGCTCTATTAAAATTAGATTTTGGTGTGTTTTTTTTGTTGCATTTTACTGATTTTTTCTTATTTACAAATTAATTGGATGATTTTTGTGTTCGACTATTTTGTTGTGGTTTTTATGATGAAACATAACATTGTTCTGTATTTTGGGGGCTTTTAAAGGATTTTCTGGGGATTGATGATGTTTAGGGTTTTTATGTTGATTTTTGTGCATGTATTACTTCCGTTGGTTTTGGTGCTATCATTTTCATGTTTGAATTGCCTTTCAGCATGTTGCTGGTTTCATTGATGTTTGACCTTTTGAGGATGATGTTTGGTTACACTTATGGAATTGTTTGACGCTTACTATTTTTTTGATGACTCTATGTATATATTTGTTGAGCTTTTACCTTTTATATACTACTGTTATTTTAAAATGTTAAAGTTTATTAATTTTGTTAGTTTATTTATTTTTCACTTGTACTGTGATTATATTTTCAGGATATGATTGATGTTTAGTTTTCAATGTATGCATTTTGGGTTTTCTTATTTTTAGGATGATGTTCATGTTTATGTGTATGACATTAATGTTTATTCAGGTCTTACTAGTAGTATATTTTTTCTGACAGTTTCATTTTTTGTTTATGATGTTGTTAGATTATGTTAATGTTTAGTGTTTGGTTGAGGTTGAGGTTGTCTTTAATTTTGTTGAGCTTCATTTTTTTGTTATCATGCTGTCATTTTTTTTTATTGATGGTTACATTTTTTATTGGTGAGGTTCCGTTGCTTTTGAGGTTTGTATTTTTTTCTAGCAAAACTAGGGGGTCATCGCGGACCAGTACGCATCTTGCGATGATGCATAGCGAGAGGGAAAATATAGTGGTTCACCCATCTTCACCAAACAGACCTGTCGAAATTGATCAACTTGATAATATTTTTTAACCCGGGGTCAGAGGTGATGTGTTGCATGTCCCGATCAGCCAAAGTCAATCAATCGATGGTGATCGACTTGATAGTATTCTAGAAGCCAAGGTAAGAGTCGATGGTTGGCCTGTTGTTGTGAGCGAAAAGAAGTCAGTCGATGGTGTTGTCACTGAAAAAGCTATTGTTGTTTATTAACCATCTGCTTTAACATCGTGTAAGAAATTAAATATTTTCCCATTTAATTAATTTTAGTGATGTTTAAAACTTCCAATATTAATCTATTTTGAATTAACTGTCTTTTTTGTGTATGAAATTTTTTAATCAATTTTTGGTGCTTATTGTGGTGAGGAAGATGGTGTTTCTAGTGGTGTTGTTGATGAGGAGCAGTTTGATAAAGCACGTGCTAAAAGAGGTATGCGTGAAAGTCTTGATTTTATTGTTATATTTTTCAATTTTTATGTTTTCAACTATTTATTGAAGTTTGTGTTATTTACTTGCAGAGAGAATTCTTATAGAAGAAATTTAAGCTATGTTTGAAAAAATTGAGTCAGAAGAAGAACTTCCTAAGACTCAATTTTTATCTGCCAATAAAAAATTAAAGCCATGTGGATGAGGAGGTGAAAAATAGTGCTGATGAGAAGGTGAAGTCTACTGTGGATGAGAAGTTGATATCTACTGTTTTTAAGAATGTGAAGTTCGCTGCAGATGAAAACTGAAATGTACTGTTGCTACGCAGCTGAAGTGCAATGTGGAAGATGATTCGCTAGGTATTAATGTTGATATGAAAATTTGTGCTGATGAAGAAATTGAAGATACTACTGATGGTTTGGAGAAATTTGTTGAAGTTGTTGTTCAATGTGAGTTTTGAATTTACATATTGATGTTTATTGTTTTCGAAGTGATGTTTTTGTGATGGTCGAACTTTTATATGTTTGTATTTGAAGATGTTATGAGCTTTGTGAATGAAGATCCAACTGATGTTAAACTTGACTCTTCAATGTTTCTAAGTAAGTGATTCTTATTATCGTTTGATGCTCTCTATTTATTCTTAGTGTTTTATGCTAATTTGAGTTTTTTTGTTTTGTAACAAATAGGTGATACAAATGATGCTCTAGGTGCAACACCTGATGAGGATGATATTCCTCAGACTCGGGAAGAAGTTGTTTTTGGTGATGATGTCCCAACTGATGAAGCTGGCAGGGGTATTATTTGTCTTAATGTTAATTTTATTGAGAATGACAAATGAAGTAAAATATAATGTTGATGAGGCTAGTTGGGATGCTGCTAGCTTTGATGATTTGAATGAGTTGAAAATGAGTTGAGAATGACAAAAATAAAGTACCATGTTAAAATGACCAAACATTCTTCTCGAGAAGCTTCGTATATTTAAGGTCATCGGTGCGGCCCTAATTTTATTCATATGGTGTGGTTTTGTACCCCATCATCGTAGGCAACCAAAAATGAAGAGGTGGGGGTAAGAATCTTCCAAGAGAAAGATGTAGTAGAGGATGAGTTAACCCTAGAGGAAATATGTGGTTCAAAAGTTTAGCATATTCAATGGGCTTCTCTATGGGTTCTGAAATTGTGGGAGCAGGTTCTATAGGTGGAGGTTGGGGTGAAGATTGGTTAAATGGTGAATTAAGTGCACAATAACCCCTTCCTCAAATTCTTCGCTCTCAATAAACCACTTCCCATACCCTTTGGATTTATCTACCAAAATCTCAAATTCAACTAGGGATGGTTCATTTTTGGAATATTGGGTTTCTAGTTGGCTCACACTTTCCATCAAATCACTCACTTGCCCTTCAACTCTCTCAATGCTTGAGAGAGTTGAGTTCCCAAATCTCTAAAGTTTCTAAGAAATTGTGATTGGAGTAACTCATTAATCTTGGTCATATTAGAGATAGCTTGCAAAGGTTCTCCATAATTCGATTTGGGAACCAATCCTAGGGATTGATTTTGGGGAAAAGTATAAGTTGGTGAAGACCAACTATTAGTTGGTTTCCCGATCCATATCCATACCATGAATTCGGGTTACCACTCAACCTCAAATTGGTGGAATCATGGTATGGGTACCAATTTTGATCCCATTGGACTTGGGAACCAACAACTCATACCTCTCTCTCATATTTTCTTGACAAAGAGCAAAAATATGTGAGGTGATCGCAATGACATATCTTACAAAAACTCACTCGTTGAGCCTCTCTTCTACATATATATATATATATATATATATATATATATATATCTTTTTTAATAAACAAAAACAAAAAAGGACACAAAATTCAGAATCGTAGTGCAAGGGTTCCCAGTTCACACCAAGAACTCAAGAAATACTTGTTCCGGATAATAACAAACACACAAAAAGGATACAAACAAAAACACAAAACACTACAATATCTCTACACAATAACCACAAAAAAAAACAACACTAACTATTCTACCAGCAAGCTATGCAAGTTAACAATGAAATCTTTTAAACTATCATCCCTGGCAGCGGCGCCAAAATTTAATCCACCTCCCTGCAGGGTCGTTAACTAGGCATCAATTAACCCACAGAGATGGCTAGGAAGATCAAAGATAGAATTTATATTGTTGCTCCATTCCTAGTAGATAGTGGCAGGTCCAAGGTTGTCCACGAAGATGCTAGAAATTTAAAGGTTAACTTTACAAAGCTACAATCAGGTTGTCAATCCAATCACGTGTTAGGAATAGCTATTTTTTGGGGGTTGGGGGAGTTTTATAACAACTACAAGCGTGCAAGAACACGGGAGAATAAAACTATATATCGCTAGCACTTGGGGGATATTTGTGTAACATGACTGGTAGTATATTTTGATCCTGGATTGAATCATATACAATACATACAAACATATCCTAATTCTTATGCCACGTAATGTGGTCGATAGTCAACACCTCCCCTTAATTGTCACATAAGGGTGCTATTGTATTCTTCCATCAGCATCACCTCCGTAATTAGGGGAGTACAACAATGGCCCTGCCTTCTATGCAGATCTGATTCTCCCCCGTACGATTATGTCTTAGGCACTCCACTAAGAATGCTTCTCCTTAGGCCTACAAAGGCAAAACGAGAGATGCTTTATCATTGACTCTAAGGTTGCGAAACACGCTAACCCTAGTTTTCTACTACGTTATCTCTATCTGTAACCATTCATGCTTAAAGTTCAGCTAAGACTAGTGTACGGTCATCATAACGTTGACTTGGCGACCCACATGCATACACTCACATGGTCCCGGACTATCGCTACCCCAATTACATCTAGGTTTCACTCTCTGGGGGATAGCAATAAATGTGCCAACATGAAAGTAGACTAAGGTGTATGTCAAGAGGGTGTAACAATCATGCAATTAACAAGAATGTAAAGTACAAGTCAACATAATGTTCATAAGCATATAAAAATATGTAGATCTTAGAGTCTCACAAAATAACTACCAAGTAATGAATACAAATATATATCCCTAAGCTAAATAACTATTCTACTAAAAATAAATGTGTAGCATTCATTAGATTAAATTCCATGAATCCTTAAAAAAGAAAATAAAAAAGAAGAGAAGAGAAGGAAAAGAGAAGAACTCTATAGAGGGAGAGAACTATCCCCTTTCTTCTACCTACTAAGAAAATAAGATTTACATTATGCATACTTATTTTACCCTAGGAAACTAAAAGCTTCTTATATAGGAGAAAAAATGGGCCTATAAAGGCCCAAGTTTGGAAGAAACCCTAAGGGTCCCACTAGTGAAACCCTAGCTCCCCACTAGTGCCACATCAGCATGGGTCGTGCCCCACCAGTGCCACATCATCACTCTCTATGCTATAGCCCACGACCCCTGCTACCCAGCCATGAATGGTTAGTGTGATTCGGCATGGGCCTCCGGCTAGGCGTTGGTCTCTGGCCTTCCAGAACGCACGGTCGCACCGTTCTTCAGGGGTAAGCCAAAATAGGTTGTGTTCAGCTGCTTTGGCT
Organism: Rubia peregrina; assembly: GCA_032355705.1. NCBI lineage: Eukaryota > Viridiplantae > Streptophyta > Magnoliopsida > Gentianales > Rubiaceae > Rubia > Rubia peregrina. The sequence goes on along the minus strand of JAULKK010326740.1, from coordinate 5,569 downwards.
CGGGTCATGTTAAATGGGTCGTGATGAGTTGCTCTGCCACAAGTTTTTCCATCTTTGACTCTTCTAAAACTTGACTTTTCCTTCAACTTGTTGCTCCACTACGTATGAACCATTGATCTGATTTGAGAGTTCTTGTATTTGATTTTATAGTGTTTGAGAAGATAAATTCAACGGTACCACCCATAGATGCTGATTCTTCTCAAATCATTCCCAAAACTCTTTAAAACTCTCATATTACAATTCATCCGCTTCTTTGTCTTCCTTCTTCGACCCTTATATCTTCTGCCACATTTTGACTCCTGACCATTAGTCTTTTACCATCCTTGTGAATGACTTTCTACTATATACTACCATCCTTGCAGGTGGCCTTCTATAAACTACGTCAAAGTGCAAACAAGTAACCTACCATTAAGCTCATAAAAGAATATGTAGACGCTCATGAGGACATAGTGTCCATTAGATCCAATTGAGTCTACAAAACTAGAGGTTTAGATAAGAAAACCAACATCGGTCATCTAAACCTTTTGTGATATAAACCTAACTAAAGATAGCGATCAATAATCTTCAAAATTGGAGATTTAAGCTTTATAATGTCCATCGGATTTGATTGTTATGCATAATTAGTAGAAGAGCACGTTATTAATAGTGAGAATAAAAGGCTTTAAATGAATTTCCTGATGAAATCTTTTTTAGATCGAGTTTTCAGTTTTGTTCCAGGTTTGAGAAGAAATTGATGATTTACTTGGTTGATTCTTCATTGAAGGTGCTCAAATCGACTTGAATTATCATAATTGCATCAATTTGTTGATTTTGATCATTGACTAACACGGAATTGCGATTTTTGAAGGACTTTGAGTTGGAGAAAATTTGGAAAAGAAGAAATTTGGTGACGGTTTATGGGTTTGCGCGTGAATGGTGGTTTTTTGGTTATTTCGTAGAAAGCTCCCTATATTTTTGGTAAGTTTTTAAAAGGCATTGAAATAATAATATTAGTGTTTTAACCCCAAAAACTACAGAAATGGGGTTTGCTAGGGGCATGATCTAACTGTTAGTCGGTATAACACGGAACTCTCTATTTTTTGTTCAACAAAACGTATAATCAATTATAATAAATATATATAGTATTATTTAAGTTTAAAAAGTAATTCAGTCCGCAAATGTATTGAATTCGACATGTATAAAACTCAAAAATTATTATATTAATTATATTAATATTTTTTCCAATAATTTAAATTTAAAGATATAAAACACTGAATTTTTAATTTATATTAACAAATAAAAGTTTAACCTTACATAAATTCAAAATATAAATAAAATGAAACATATAGGACCTAACAAGATATAAAGACTTGAAATGTGGCATGCCAAGTTAATATACTGTGTCGTAGCTTAGCATTGAAAACGCTCTTAATAGCACTTTCAGGGGAATTAGAGGGTATCAAAGTGAAAAAAAAAGACTTTTACCGCGACTAGGTGATCAGTGTAAAACACAAGGTGGTGAATCCCATTTCTCCATGATTCAAAACTCTCCAGTTCCCACATGTACAGTTTATCTCCCCTGGGCCCTGTCTCTACGCTGAACTGGATTGAAGTATGGAAAGCTTTAGTAGACCTCCTTGCTTTGATATTCTAAGCGGGAGAACATATTGTAAACCTTCTTATTGTTTTTCGCATTGTACAGTACATTCTCTTCTTCCCACTGCAGATTGGTTGAACCCCATCTCACACCCATCACTTGGATTCACCGTTTTCAATCTATACTATATTAATTTAATTCGATAGTATTGGGTCAAGGCCTATGCAATGTTTGACGCGGTATCACAGATAAAAGCACGTACATTTTTGCCAATGAAGCGACTATTTGCTTTGCCCATCCAATGAAACAAAGATTGTCTATGATGATTTGAATGAGCTGGAGATGACTGGTGATGATGCTAGTGAAGAAGAGTTAGATTTTGAAGATGATGTGGAATGAATGTTGAGGTTGAATCTTGGATAAAAATGGAGACGCAGGAGAAGCTGAGTACGAAGAAAGGCAAGAGACCTGCAGTTGTGAGAGTTTTTGAGGTACTTCATAAGAAGAAGGAAATTTCTGGTTCTGGTAAATAGCGCACAAGGTGTTTTTTTCCACATTTTGTTGTTTTTTGGTTAATTTTTTTAATATATGTGATGATTTTTTACTTTTTTGCTAAGTGATTTTACGGGGTTGATATTTTTAGCTTGTATAATTGACAATTGCAGTATGTATGTTGATGTTATTGGAATGTAATTTTTTATGATGTAATTTTTTATTTTTTTATTTTGCAGAGTAGATTCAAGAGAAACTGTTGCTTGGACAAGTATGTCATTTTTGCCGATTCTCTAATTACTAAGCAGGAGAGAGCTATTCGGACAATTGGTTTTGGAGGTTTACTTAACTTTAAGAATAAGGTGTCGAAGGATCTTGTCCATGATTAGAGTGGTTGGTTGGCATACTTGAGGATGTGGACCAAGTTAGTAGTGATTATTGGCGTGGCTTTGTTATGAACAGGTATTGTAACCCGCCTCCTCTTGGGGTCGTCAATTAACAACCTTTTACGGGAGATCTGCTAACTCGGGGAGAGGGAATCAAAGATAAGATATAATTTAAACGGTTGCTCCCGTTCCTACTACTATACTATCTATAGAGTAGATAATGGAAAGATCGGGATCGTTCACATAGAGGCTAGGAATCTAAAAGTTAGCTACGCACAGCCGCAATTAGGTAGTCAATTCGATCACGTGTCAGGAATAGGTAATGTTGCAAAAAAAGTTTTGTGGGGGGGGGGGTTATCTAAAAATTATAAGCATGTCAGAGCACAAGGGAGTAAAAATATACATCGCTAGCACTTGGAAAATATTTGGGTAACATGATCGGTAATTTTTTAATCATATATTCAATCACATTCAAGACATATGAACCTATCCTAATGCTTATGACATGTAGTGTGGTCGATGGTCAACGCTACCCCATATCTGTCACATAAAGGTGTGCACATTCTCTTCCATCGGCTCCGCTTCCGTTATTAGGGAAGTGCACAATGTCCCACCATTGTGCAGGTCTGATCCTTCCCCATGCTATTACTTCTCGGGAACTCCACTACGAGTGCTTCTCCCTAGGCCTACAGAGGCAATGAGATAGACACCTTATCATTGACTCTAAGGTTGTGAATTCGCTAACCCTAGTTTGCTAATAATGCTATCTCTATTTGTAACCCTCATGGTCAATTTTCTAGCTAAGACTAGTGTACGGTCATCGTAACGGTAACTCGGCTACCCACATGCACACAATCATACGGTCCTAGACCCCACTTACCCTATCACATCTAGGTTTCTCTTCCCCGGAGGGATGTCAATAAATGTGCCAACATGTAAGTATACTACGGTGTGTGTCATCTTAGTGTGACAATCATGCAACTAACAAGAATGCAAAGAACAAGCCAACATAATATCCATAAGCATGATAGGAAAGGTAGATCCATATAATCTCCCAAAACAAATATCAAATCACGAATACAAATATAAACCCCAAGCTAAATCACTACTCTACGAGAAATATATCCATGGAAAATATTGATTTAAATGCCATGGATCTAGGAAAATAAAAGAAAAGAAAAAATAAGAGAAAGAGAAGAAGAACTCTAGAGACAGACAAAACTCTCCTCTTCCATACTACTTACCAAAAAAATAAAATCTACATTATGCCTACTGGTTTAACCCTAAGAGATTAAAGGCTCCTTATATAGAAGAAGATAAATGGACCTCTAAAGGCCCAAGGTTGGAAGAAACCTAAGGCTCCCACTAGTAAAACCCTAGCAGCCTAAATTGTCACGGGTCGTGCTATAGCACATGACCCATGTTGGCAGGGTTTAGCACGGCTCGTGTTGTCTTGCTTGGTCTGGAACGACCCATGTTTTCTAGCTTGTCTTGGCACAGGTCATGCTGTCTAACATGGGTTGTCGGCTGGGATCACCTCCTTGAGTCTTTTAATCAGCATGGGCCGTGTGGATCCTCGCGGGCCACCGGCTGGGTGCGTGATTTCCTCTTGTAAATGGCATGTTCCATGTATATCCTTGCAGGTCGTTGGATGGGAGTCAAATTCTGGGTAAACTGATGCCGCATGTATGAAAAAAGTCACGGTGTGTATGCTGGAGGTCCATATCTTCAATATTTTGGTATACGAGTCGTGCAAAAGCACACGGCCCATGCTGCTACAGTGCCTCGTGTTGAGCCCCTCCGGCACATTCATACCGACTTTGACTCTTCTAAACTTAGTTTTTTCTTCAACTTTGTTTGCATCGCTACGGATGAACTGCTAATCCGATTTGAGAGTTCTTATAGTCAATTTTATAGTGCTCGAGAAGACGAAATCCAATGGTACCACCGATGGACTCTGGTTCTTCTCGGATTGTTCCTAAAACTCTGTACAACTCTCAGATTACAATTCACCCGTTTCTTTGTCTTCCTTCTTTGACCCTTCTATTTTTAAACCACGTTTTGAGTCGTGGTCTTTATCCTTGTACCATATTTGCGAATGGTCTTATTCATTCTACTACCACCCTTGCAGGTGGCCTTCTACAAACTTGGTTGAAGTGCTCACGAGCAACCTACTAATAAGCTCACAAAAGAATATATAGGCGCTCGTGAGGACATAGTCTCCATTATATCCAATTAAGTCTACAAAACTAGGGATTTCGATAAGAAAACCAACTTCGGTCATCTAAACCATTTGCAATATAAACCTAACTAAAACTATAATCAACCAACAAAAACACAAAATAAATGTGTCAAATGCATTGGTTAACACATGCATAAAGGTGCAGATCAATTCCCTTACACTTAGACCTTTACTCGTCCTCGAGTAAACAAAAATGAGAAAAGATCCAAGAGGAAAGTAGCATGAAAGGATAAGTTAACCAATACATTCAACGTAATTCCCAAACTACCCTAGTTCTCCCCAAAGATGTAAGAATCTCACAACGCTCACTCTCCCCGAAGAAGGTAAAGTAACCTATCCCACCAAATCAAACCAATAAAAGGAAAGGTGTATGTGGTAAGTGTGAAGCTAACTTACTCCGCCACAAGAGCCGCCAATGACAATCCAAAAGATGTTCAGTTTGAAATTTTCATTTTCTCTCAATTTGTCTCATTTTGTCTAAGAGCCATTTCGAGTTTTCATTCTGGCTTTACACACATGTTGAGCTCACCCTCTCACTATTTTCCACAACATAGCAACTCAATTTTGCCTAAGGTTTTCAACCTAGCCGGGTTTTCCCCTTTTTACCTAAGTCGCCCTTTAGGGTTTTTGACATAGCTGAGTATATTTATTTTTTTCAATTTTTTAAAAGTGCTCTTAGAAAAGCTACTTGCTACATAGAAACAACTAAGAATCATAAGTGTTATCTAATTATCCTCTCCCACACTTAAAGCTTGCATTGTTCTCAATGCATATACACAATCATAGAACATATGTCAAGGGAAGGAAATATGAGATCCCTTACAATGAAAAATGAACACTAATTCTACCCTTAGTGGAAAAATCATGGGTCTA
>JAULKK010326729.1:0-11104 GCA_032355705.1 Rubia peregrina | reverse complement strand
TTAATTCAGAATTGATTACTCAAGCATGTTCCTACATAGAAGTATTCTGTTAATCTGGTGATATCGATTGGATGTAGTTTTTCTTCTGGTCGTCATAGATCAAAATTGTTGGGTCCACAAAATGCCAAAGGGGGAGATTGTAAAGTCATGTGCGATTTCATGGATTAATTTATTGGCAATTTGTGAACTTATGTTAAATAAGAAAAATGTGCCATGTTGGAAAATACTCCGAAATATAGATTGGGAGAACAGAATATTGCGGTAAAATTAATTTATGGAAACTTAGATTTTATGCAATATTTAGTCAGCTGTGTTTAAGCATACTGATATTGTGGTAAATCCCTATATTTATGGAATTGGAATTGAATGAATATTATGGGATATTTGAGATAAGAAAAATTCATTTATTTATGAGATTTTGATATGCTTCAGAAGTAGATAAGGAATAGGAATATTATGGAGATAATCATGGAGCACTCTGATCTGCATATGAATTATAAATAGAGGCTATTATATGGCTACAAAATACATGGAATCAATTGAGAAAATCTGCTCATCAAATTTTCTATCTATCAAGAAGTTTTTGCCGAGAGCCAGAATTACCATGTTCCAACATACACGACCTGTGTGCTAAAGTTCAGAACGTATGCCTTAATTCCTCGGGAGGAGGAGATGTAGCGTCGAAAAGTTTCGAGGTCAGAGGGAGTCTGATCAAGGTGGATTGGTAGCAAGGGGAGATTGAAAAAACCACACGTTGTAATTAGAAGATAAGTATAGTTGTATGGTGTACTTTGTAGTATATCTTTGATTAGTGGATTTATTATGAACTGGGCCAGGCCCTGAAGATGTAGGTGGATTTCACCGAACTGCCTAACCAAGTTGTGTGTCTCGTTTTTTATTTACTTTACATACTTGGTTAAGTTAGACTGTGTTGGAACATAGGTTTGCTAGTTAAGCTAAAAAGGTAAAACTAGTTTTTCATTAGGAAAGGTATATCTATACAATCTCCTAAAATAAACATGACATCATGAATATAAATACAAACCCCAAGTTAATTAACTACTCTCTAACCATTGAACCCAAGTATTTCATCTGATTCAATGCCCTGGGGTAAGAACAAGAAAAGAAACAAAATTGGAGAGAAGAATGAAAGTTTTTCTCTCTACCCTACTCTCCTAAAAAGTAAAAATGAGTATAAACTTAAACCCTAGTGGGCATATGTTCATATATTTATAGTAGTAGGGGATTTGGACGTGAAAAAGGCTCAAAATAGGGTAAAAACCCTAGCAGCCGCAACTGGTGCGGGCGGTGCTGTTAGGCGCGATCTCACTGGATGGGCCTGGCACTACCCGTGCTGTTTGGTACGGTCCATGCTAAAGGCTCCCGGCACGGGCCATTTGGCCTGACATGGGTTGTGCTGGTTATGTTTGGCACGAGTCATTCTGGATGGCGCGGACCATCAGCTGGAACTCTATTTTTTACCTCTGAAGTTTGCGCCCCAACTCATATTGCTTGATCTGTCGGCTTGAAGCACTTTTTGATCAGTTGAACGATGCGGTCTTTGTGAGTTCTCGCAGTCCGTCAGCTAGGAGTTTTTTTCTGAGCGAAAGATGGGGCGGTCGTGTCAATCGTCACACCCCGTCAGCTGGTCATTAAATATTTTAGTTGAAATGACACGGGCCGTTTAAAGGGAATAACTTTTGTCCATACTTAGCCGGAGGAGGACTTGGTGAGACATGGGCCTTGTTGCAATAGGTGACTTGTGCTTAGGGGCTGTGGCACGACCCGTGCTGGAGGCCTCTAACACGGACCCGGTGCCTGCATGAGGCTAGCTCTTGGCACAGATCCACTAGCATCGCCGGCTGGTTAGTGCTTGTCGGTTAGTTCCATCTTTCCATTTGGTTTCACCTTGTCACATCTTTGAGGACGTTTCCCTTTATTTTGGGCTCAATCCCCTCTACTACCACGTTTTGACCTATGGCCTTTTGTCTTATACCATCCTTGCGTATGGCCTTCTAATATCTACTATCATCCTGAAAAATATCCTTCTGTCTACTATCATCCTTGCGAACGGCTTTCTGATATCTACTACCATCCTTGCGAATGACCTTCTACAACATGATGTCAAAATAGTCATGAGCAACCTACTAGTAAGCTCACAAAGGAAAATCTAGGTGCTCGTGAATACAAAACGTCAATTACGTTCAAATAAGTCAACAAAACTCGGGATTTAGGTAAGAAACAAGTAATGGTCATCTAAACCCTTTGTCATGTAAACCTAGCTGAAACTAGAAATTAACCAAGAAAAAACATACTAACGTGTCAAATGCATTGGTTAACTCATGCATAAACGTACAGATCAATCCCTCACACTTAAACCTTTACTCGTCCCCGAGTAAACAAAAATGAGCAAAGATCCAAGAGGAAAGTAGCATGCAAAGAAAATTTAACCAATACATTCAACATTATTCCCAAGCTACCCTAGTTCCCCCAAAGATGTAAGAATCTCACAACTCCCACTCTCCCCGAAGAAGCTAAAGTAACCTATCCACCCAAAATCAATCCAATAAAAAAGGCAAAGTAAAATGATAAGTGCTAATTTAGCTTACTCCGTCGAAGAAGCCGCCAAAGACAATCTAATAGATATTGCCTGAGAAACCACCAAGGATAGTCCAAGAGATGTTCAAATTAGTTACTGATTTCTATCAATTTCTCTCATTTTTTCTCGGAGCCCTTTCGAGTTTTCATCCTAGTGTTCATACATGTTGAACTCACCTCTCACATTTTTCCACATGGCCTCTCATTATTGTCTAGGCTTTTCAACCTATCCGGCCCTTGCCTCTCATTTTACCTTGGTCTTTCTACCTATCTGGGCTTTCTCCCATTTTTCCTAAGTCGCCCTTTTGGGTTTTCGACTTTGCCGGGTATATATTTTTTATTTTTTCAAAAACAAATGTGTAGCACAAAATGCCCCGAAGATGGGATTTATACTACACGAAGATAATGAAAAAAATTACACCATCAAAATTGTTCCTAAAAATTCCCAAAACAAAGAGATAACAACCTAAAGAACATAGCATACCACCAAAGTGCATCCAAAACATCCCCAAACAAAATGACATAAAAGACAAAGAAGAATCTCGAGATGAAAAACTCCTAAGTGTTTCACTACTCCCGCCCCCACACTTGAACTTTACATTGTCCCCAATGCAATGAAACGATAGAAATCATAAGTGAGGAAGAGAAAAGTAGTGGAACTTACTTATGTGACCCCGAAGGGTCTCCCTCAAGCTCCTTGTTTTGCTACTCCTTCTCCTTTGTTCATGCCTCATTTCCTGCCTCTCGATGGGAATAATGCCCCGAAAACCATCAACCCTTGAGATATCAAATCTCTGGATAAATTGCTCTATAGCCCCCCTCTTGGACATCCACCCTCTCATCCGCAATGGAAAATTCCTCCTTCATTTCCCGCTCAATGGAGTACAACCTAGAAGCCCCAAACTCGCATGGTTCCCTCCATAGAGTCTAACCTAGTCCCAAACTTCTCCAATTTTAAACTCATCCCTCCTACCACATGACAGACCTCTTGCTTAATTTGGGTAGAACTCGCAAGTTGTTCCCCAAAAGTGTGCAGTTGGTCGAGAAAGTCCGCGGGTAGGTGAGTGTGGCTAGATAACACCCTTGATGGAGTCTCACCATCCCCCTCCTCAATTTCTATGTTTGGGCTTGATAAGACTCTGTAGAAATCTTTCTCAAACACGGATTGGGTGATAGAAATAAGTCCTCCAATAGAGTATCTTCAATGATTGCATTGCGCTCCGATTGTGGAAGAATCATAAAACTGCAAATTCTAGCACCACCGTACAACCAATTGAACCAGTTCTCTAATATGGTAATATAAATCCTTGAAACCCGTGCTAACCTGTTCATAGTTTACCTTGTCCTTGAACGACCTAAGTTTGTCAATGTGAACGGAGAAGGAACCAGATGCCCCAAGTGTTAGGCTAAGAGTCAGACCATGCCTCCCATTGATATTTTTCCACCCTTCTTGATTCTCGAAGCTAATAATTCTTCCACAAACATACTGGGGTTGAAATTCCTCTCTGGAATCATTTTTTAAAGGACTTGGATGTCCGAACCAAAGAACTGTGAGATCTCTCCATGGCAGAATACCCCCATGGACAAGAGTCGTTGGATATACTATAATGCATGATAGACTATTGCGGCACTTTTACATATATGCTTCCTCTCTGTACCCGAAAGAATCCTCTAAAAATTTCTCTGTGAAAATGGAAGGCTTTTTCGGTGTGTCATCGAAACCTCTTTCCCGTACTTCCACCCGAATACTTGGGCAATGTTCTGATGCAACATAGTGTACTCCTTGTCATCCAAATGGAAATGGATGACTCTCATCCCATAATTGTCTGTTGCTTGCTCTAAGGTTGCAAAAAACTCCAAAGTCCATCTAATGTAAGTCTTGGAATGCAAATCCAAGAAATCCTCTAGACCTATTCAGCGTAGCAAATAAGTGACGGACTCGAGTAGACCTTGAGATCCCAAGGTTTCCTTGCATTCAAACTTTGTCTCCAAAATGGCCCTCTTCGGGCTATTTAGGTACCTCCACCCACGGGCCGCACTCCCGAAAATGTTGGTTAATCCCATGAACTCATCAAAAACAAAGGTGAGGTTAGGAGAAAGGGAAGTTTTTTGCTCTTGTCTCCCAACCTTGGCTGACTTCTTCCCTTTGTCACCCCAGGGTGTTGTTACCTTTTCGGCCTACTTCTCTTTGGAGCATTCTATCACAACAAGAAGAAGGTGATAATTCAACAATATACAAGGGTATGCATCTAGTATCATTGAAGAAGAACATTATTTCTAAGTAGCTAACACATTCCAAACATGCTATCTCAAAATGAAGGCTTTTTAATCCAGAATCATTCTCCCTAAATAACAAACTCATGGAAAATCATAGCACCGATCAAGAAGATCATGCAATCAAGAATCATGCTCCTTTAAAACCATAGTCAATGAATATCATATCATCAAAGCACAATAACATATACTTCCCCCACACTTAGTTCAATACAAGATCTTTCATATAACCCAGTTACTTCCCCAAAAACATATCAATTTTTTAAAACTCACGCTTTTCATAACAACACCATCATGGTAAATAAAGCAAGAAAATATAAAGTTCAAAGGATTACCCGTAATTTGAAGCTAAGAGCTTAAAAATCCACATAAGAAGAAGTAAAAATGTTAAGTTTTAGAGAGAAAACTTCAAATTTTGAGCTTCATCAAGATGAAGTGAGAGTGAGTGTTATTGAGAGGGTTGAATTAGCTAAATGGTTCCTATGGGTAAGGGAGTGTACTATGGACACTTATTTTCAGCAATTCATTCTCTCCTAAAAGAGAGTGATTTAAAGGGGAGGTATTAAGGAGATAAGGATGGCATGGGTGAAAATAGAACTCTAGGGGACAAAAGTACCATTTAATTAATTCCAAAGGGAGGTGGTGAAGTTTAGAATAATACTATTTACATTTTAAAAAATCCTAGGAAATAAAAGATTTGTTGAATTAATGGGTCAAAATGCTTGTTTTTACTTAAAATTTCAATTTTCGAAAATATGTATTTTAACCCACCTACAGCACAACATGCGGTAGTGATTTCTGGAGCATCATGTTGAGAGGGCCTAAAAAGAAGCAGCCTCGTGCTGAGAGGGCCTGACAAGAGGCATGCCTCGTGCTGAGAAGGCCTGAAAAGAGGCATGCCTCGTGCAGAGTGGGTCAGGCACGAGGCTGCCAGTGAACAGAGCCTTGTTTCCCTATTGCCTCTTTTTTTAAAGAAAAAAACGGTGTCACCCAACAAGTCCTATTTCATTTCAACTAAAAAACACAAGATTGAAACTCAAACTTAGCAGTCAATAAGAATTTAGGCCCAAGAACCTTTGTCACACATAAAGAAAAAGCAAAAGCTATCTACTAAAAAACATCAAAACATGGAAAGAAAGAGCGTCGTATATTAATTGTCGTCCTCACAACTTAATTTTTTTCATAAATTTAAATAAAAAAGAATCAACCACTGGGTCCCCAAAGTCTCCATCCGCAACTCCACCCACGATGACATCCTTATGGAGGGGTCTCCACAAAGTTCCATCCTTACCTTGAAGCACTTTGATAGCCATAGAGAGTGAATATCCATACCTAGCTAATGTTGAGTCCTTAGCTATTTCCTCGGGTTTAGGAGGTGGTTGAGGAAGTTTTACTTCCTCTTCACTAACCACTGCATATTAGTGAGCATAGAAAAACAACCCAAGATAGACACTAACATCATGCAAAGCATAAAGTCTCATAGACATGATCATCACAGTTGATGCGCAAGGTAGGATTTCTTTCATCACTGACATATTCGTCAATAATCTCATCATCTAGGATATCCTCATCAATATCATCAAGAGCTTCATCAAGCCAATATGATTATTATTCATGCAAGAGTTTTCGCATAGAGCAAGTTCATGACACAAAGTTATTCCCTTGCACACAAGAGATGGATTAGGTAAATCATGCTTATATTTATAAATATCAAACCCCACCTTATTAATGTAATCTTCTAGGGTTAGTGCTCCCAAATGAACATCTATCGTCATCCTTAACTTTTTAAGAAAAGGTCTCCCCAATAAAATTGAGGGTGCACTAAATAGAAGTCTACTGGAAACAATAAATTGTCTACTCTAACCATTACATCATTAACTAAACCTTGAGGGCTAGCTTGGGAGTGATCGGCTAATTGGACAATTACTCTAGTTTTCTTAAGTTCATCTTTGTCTAGGTTCTCATAAATTCAAGAAGGGATTACATTTATAGATGCTCCTAAATCAAGCATAACATTTTTCACCAATTTACCACCGAAGGAGATTAAAATGAAAACATACCGGGCTCATCACATTTCTTAGGCAAGTTCCTATGATTAAGAGTAGTCACTCCTCCTATTTTTAATTTTTAACTTCCCAATTGGGTTTTCCTCTTCTTAGTGCACGAAACTTTCAAAAATATAGCATAAGAAGGAACATGGTCAATCAATTCCAAAAGTGAAAGGCTAACCTCAACCTTCTCGAAGATCTTGTGAATGTGTTCATCGGTGGTTTCCACCTTCGTCCTTCCCCTACGTGCACTAGGGAAAGGTGGTGGAGAATTCACCCTCATCTCAAGTGTAACAAGCTCCTTGACGGGATCCTCCTCTATAATAATTTCACGCTCCTTCAAGTTGGTCTTGTTGCTTTCCACAACCAAGTCATCTTCTTGCAAGATTTTCTTCTCGGGCTCACGCACCTCCTTCCCGCTTCTTAGCTTCAAAGACTCATATTTCTCAGATTGATCTCCAGTTAGGAAGGAATATTGCCGGATTCTTTGGCCTTAAGTCGACTCACCAAGGTGGAAAGTTGCCCGTCTAGGATTTCAAGGTTTTTTATGCTTGAAGAAGCCTTAGTCCTGATATTTTCAATTTCACATTGTGTGCGCTCCAAGAAAACATATTTTTTCTTAGCCATTTGAAAAATTGCTTCAAATATTTCTTCTCAATCTGACTTGTAGAGTGAGGCGTTGTTGTTGGAAGGCCCTTCGCCCCCTGGATAGGATTGAGGTGGAGTTTTTCTGCCCCAATCATACCCTTGATCTTGATTCTCCTTGTGCCAACAGAAATTGGGATGATCTTGGTACCTAGGGTTGAAGGTATTCGCGCAGGGGTCTTCCCTTTCACATCCTTGGTTCCCCCGAAACCCTTATTTTTGTTGCCCTCTACCGAATTGTTACCTATTTCCACCATTGAAGTCCTATGCTTTAACTTCTTCAAAGTATTCCACCATTTGAGGACAAGCGTCGGTGTGATGATCGAGACTACAAATGCCACAAAGCTTGACTTGGCGAACTCTCCCTTTCATAGCAAATGCTTGGACTTCCTCCTCTAGCTTGGAAGATTGAGCCAGATCATCCACTGTCTTCACTCAAGATCTAGTGCTAAGTTGCCTCATTTCATCGTCCATTTCTTCGAAGTGTGCCATCGCATCCTTCGGACTTTTGATGGAGATCGAACCATTGCACACGGTGTTCACTGTTCGCATGTCATAATCACACAACCTCTCAAAGAAGTAGTATACCAAATCTCCCTCCTTGAATGGATGATATGAACAGCTTGCTAATAACCTCTTGAATCTTTCCCAATACTCGTAGAGGGATTCATTTGCAAACTGGGATATATTGGAGAGCTGCTTCTTCAACCCACAGATTTTGAAGATGAAAAGTATTTCGTGAGAACTCTGCACTTCATGTCCATCCAGGAGGTAATGCAACCGGGTGGAAGGTAGTACAACCAATCATTGGCTGCATCACGTGGTGAGAAGGGACAAGACCTCAAATTTTAGTCCTTCTCTGAGACTCCTAGCGGCTTCATGTTGGTACAAACTAGATGAAACTATGACAAGTGCTTGTTAGGATCTTCATTGGCCATTCCATGGAAAGCTGGCAAACACTTAATCGTGCCACTCTTGAGCTCACAAGTAGCATTGGCGGGAAAGGGTGGGAAGACAATAAATAGGGATTGATTCTCCACTTTAGGAGCCATCAACTCTCTAAGTGTGTGATTATCTTCTTCCATCTCTATTAGTTCTTCAACTACAAAATTTGGTTCTTGTGGAATCCCTAATTTAGTTCTCCTCCTCCTTCTCCTCCGACTACCTGCATACTTCACTGGATAGTTAAAGTCTTTAAGTTTGTGGCACAGGTATGTACCATAAACTAGGATTCAAACATATCTAACTAAAAGAAACACTAGCAAAAGGATTATAAGTACACATATAACTATCACAAAGGATGAACGACAAAAACTAGCAAAAGTAAAACTACTCAACTAAAATGCTATGAAAGTTAACAAATAGACCAGTAGACTAACCTCCCCAGCAAAGGCACCAAAATTTAACCTTACCCCTCCCGACATCACTTTAATCAATCAATCACTGGAGATCCACTAATTAAAATTAAGAGGAAGTTGTCAAAGAAAAGAGTTTTATATTATTGTTCACGTTCCTAGTACTCTGCTACCTAAAGGGTAGAAAGTGGAAAGACCAGGGTCATCCACAAAGATGTTAGGGATCTAAGAATCAACTAAACATAACTGTGATTGGGTCGTCAATCCGATCACGCGTCAGGAATAGTCAGCATTGGTAAAATAGGCTTTGGGAAGGTCGGGGGTGTTTTTCTAACAACTACTAACATGAAAATAACAAGAGAATAAACTATGTAAACTAGCACTTGTTGAGTATTTGCGTAACATGATCAATGTTGTTTTGATCCTCGATTCCATCACATACAAGAACTACAAACTTATTCTAGTGTTTATGACACAACACTTTCCCATACCTGTCACATAGAGTGCGCTTGTACTCTTCCATCGGCACCACCTCCGTAATTAGGGGAGTGCAACAACGACCCTGCCTGCTGTGCAGATCTGAATCTCCCCAGGCTATTACGCCCTAGGAACTACACCACGAATGCTTCTCTCTAGGCCAAAAAAAGAAAAGAAGGTGAAGCACCTTATCGACAGCTCTAAGGTTTCAAATCGTAAACTGTAGTTTGCTACTATAACTATCTCTATCCATAACCCTTCAGGCCAATTTTCCGTCCAAGACTAGTGTATGGTCGATCGTAACGTTAACTCAGTAACCCATATGCACACACACATACGGTTCCGGACTATCGTTACCCCAAGCACATCTAGGTTTCTCTCCCCAGGGGATATTAATAATTGCGCCAACATGAAAGTAGACTACGGTGTATGCTAGTCTTAGTGTGATAATCATGCAATTAATAAGAACGTGAAGAACAAGCCAACATAATAATCGCCAACACATAGAAATATGTAAGTCTAAGGAATCTCAAAAAACAAACATTAATTCATGAAAAAAATACTAACCCCAACTAATATAACTACTCCTAAAGCACTGAACCCAAATACTTCACTGGATTTAATGCCTTTGGGCAAAAGAAGAAGAGAAAATATTCTAGAGAGAAGGAAGAGCTCATTTCTCCCTCTACCCCACTCTTGAAGTCTAAAATATGAGCATAAACTTAAACCCTAGTAGGCATAGGTCTATATATATAGTAGTAGGAAATTGGGCCTTGAAAATGACCAAAATAGGCCTCAAACCCTAGCAGCCGCAATTGATACGGCCAGTGAAAAATAACACGAGGATGTGAAACTTCGTGCTAGTGTGGGATACACGCCTTGGTATGGCCCGTGTTAGCTCGTATTGGTGCAAGCCGCATGGTTTGGTATAGCCCATTTTGACTCATTTTTCCATTGCCCCGTTTTAAAGTTCTGATTTGTGCGCCCTGTGTCGTTTAGTGTTGTCCATCAGCCGAAAGAAATTTTTTCTCAGTTCAACGGCATGGGTTGTGTCATTTTTCACACCCCGTGGCATGGTCTTTGCATTTGGGACTTGAAATTATGCGGACCGTGTGAAACAGTGGGGTCTGCATCCATACTTAGCCACTGGAGAAAATTTGGAGACACAGGTTGCACGATTTGATACGGTCATTGTCAAGGGGGTGTATCACGGCCCGTTTTGGCTATCATGGGCCGTGATAGCCACCCTTGGCATGGGCTGTGCTAGGCAGGTTGGCCTCGTTCCAGCCACTTCGTGCCGACCGGTTGACGACACCTTCCTTTTTAACCTTTTTGAACTTCAACTCCACCTTTTCAGGCACAATTCCGTATACTACCACGCATTTAGGTCCTGGCCTTCTATCTAATGTCATCCTTGCAAATGACCTTCAATATCTTCTACTATTCTTTCGAATAACCTTCAAATATTTTCCACCACCCTCGCAGATGGCCTTTTAAAAATGATGTGAAAATACTCACGAGCAACCTACTTTTAAGCTCATAAAGGGAAATCTTGGTGCTCGTGGATAAAAAGTGTCAATTAGATTCAATTTAGTCTACAAAACTTGGGATTTAGATAAGAAAACCAATAATCGTCATCTAAACCCTTTGTTGTGTAAAACTAACCAAAACTAGCAAACCACCCAACAAAACATGATAATAAATGTG
>JAULKK010326720.1:0-11104 GCA_032355705.1 Rubia peregrina | reverse complement strand
ATAGTGTCCCTATAAATTTTAATTACAAACCCCCCCCCACACACATTTTATAAAAATTACAATCCAATCATCTTCCTAAAACACCACCACCACCTGCCACCACAAGCCCAGCCCTAACCACTAGCTATTCCAGCCTGCCACCACAATCTCACCCCTCACCACCACCCATTTCAGCCCAGCCCTCGTCACCATCCATTCCAGCCCATCCCTCGCCACCACCAGCTCAGTCGTCACACCGCTCATTCAAGCTTACCACCACCTATCCCAACCCGCCACCAATATGTTACTAATTTTGGCCATTATTACTGACTCGGAATACTTAAATAATCATGATTTCTTGGATCGATCGGCGTCTCCTCGACCTACTGCCACAGGTATACGATAAGATTGACTCGGACTCGACCAACTTCTACCACCTCAAAGAAACCCCTAACAGAGTCAAACGTAAACGCCTGAACTTGGGTGTCGCAACTTAAGAGAGCATGCAGGAACTCGGCTGGACTGGCGTCGTTTCTCGGATTGACAGGAGCTCGCCTGGACCAATGGCGTTGCTCAAATTGGCAGGATAAAAGAGAGCAGGCGAGCGAGCAGGAGAAAATAGAGCAGGTGGCGCTGCTTGAAAAGGAGAAAAAGAGGGAAAAGGAAAAAGGAGAAAAAAGAAAAGGAAAGAAAATGAAAAATTACTATTTTACCCTTAAATTGATGTTTGACCAACACTTGATGCTTTTGCCGGACGGAAGAGTGACAACTTAGCAGTTTTTTTAGATGAATATTCAAATGTGTTCAAAAATTTTAAAGGTCTAAAAGGGGACGATGGAGGGAGTTCAGGGGCCCTCCCAAGTCATTCGCCATTTCTATTTTATATTAGTGGTTTAAAAAATTCTTGAGAACTTTTGGGAATGTGTTTGATTTTTGGTGGTGTTTTAGGAATTATTAGTCATTAGAATTGTTCTGGAACAATGCTACTCTTGATTTTCATGTTTTTTTATGCTTGGGTTTTTTGAAAAAGTTGGAAAGGAAAATTTCAAGCAATCATCATGATAGAGCAGGCCAACACGGACGTGTCACAGCACGGCTTGTGCCAGGTTTTATCAGTACAAGGCTGATTAGGTGACACGAGGCTGAGAAGCGTGCATGACAAGGAGGGAAGTGTGCCAACACAAGGCCTCCACACACCGGCATGGGTCGCCACGTTTCAGCACGGGGCAAGTCTTGAGATCCGTGTATCTTACTCAACCAACCCAAATAAAATAACCTAAGAGCCCTATAAAGTGCCCTCGCCCTATGGCATCCTTATTCATCACTTCTTCTCCTTTCTCTCAAACCGAGTTCCTCACTTCCTCTCCTCCATAAACCAAATTTTGCTGTAACTTTCTCAATTCTCATCTGATTTACCTTCATTTTATACCAAAATCTTCATCTTTCCAAGATCAACAAAACCCATTAATCACTTTCCCCAGAAAAATCACGGATTTGTTCAGAAAAACAAAAATTCAGTTCGGCCAATCTTGGGTTTCTCCCAAAAACTCATTTTTTGGTCAATTTTGGGTATTGGAGATTGCTTCAAGTTGATCTAGGAGGAGTCTCACACACTTCTCAAGAAAATATTCCAGCCTAATCATCACTTGAGGTACTTGGCCGATTTTGATTATTTGGAAGAAGTGGAATTTTTTTAACTTCTTGGACATTTGCATGCTTGAGATTCTGGGTTGTTAGTGTGGTTGTTGGATTACTGTGGAAGATTATTTTGAGTAGGGTATTTGGTAGGGATTTTTTATACTAGTGTTATTGTTGGTGTTGTCTATTTGCTATAGCATTTATCATGTCTCGTAGACATAGGAAGAAGCTAGTGTACCTTTCATGGGGCTGACTATACTCCTCTAGGAGCACCAAGAGTAGTAGGAACATCTTGTTGGATGCCTCATCCAAGAGAAATTTTTTGTAGATGTGAGGACCCTAAAGGAACTCAGCTTCTACAAACTAGTCCAGGTACTCATGCGGAGGATTTGGCTTAAGGAATTTACTAAGGTGGAGGCCCCCGCCTACACTAAGTATACCCTAGAATTCATATCCACTGTCTCGAGGGACACCAACAGGAAGAGAGGAAAGATAGTGAGGTTCTACCTGGGGGATGTGTCTCTCACTATGACCCATCCGGAGCTGGCTCAGATTTTTAGGTGGAAGTTCTACAGGCGAGTTAGGGGTACAATGAGCCTAATGGTGGTTTTGATGTGCACGCATTCTGTCCCCATATCACTCAACGGTCGTGGGAGAGGGAGAGAAATAATACCGACATAGTGCATCCGGTATTGAGATATGTGGCTAGACTTCTCAGTGTGGCGGTCGGTTGCCATTGAGAGGCTATGACCTATACTAATAGAGACTTCAGGATACTTTTGTCTATCTGTTGTGGGAGAGGTTGTCTTGATCTGGTGGACGTGTTCATTTTCCACTGCATCAACCTCTTCCGGTATCAGATAGGGAAGATAGTTATCAAGGGCATGATATCACTCCTAGTAGAGCATTTTAACTTCCCGGTGAGAGGTGATATGTGGGAGAACCCAAATGTTACCTACACTCTTACTCTCACATTCATAGAAGAGGTGGGGATGATCCAGATAGGGGATGACTAGACCTTCATGAGGCTTCCCCAGGAAGGTAGGACCATACTGGCCAAGACTTTCTTATTACAGGACTTGATTATACAGCCTGATGGGGACTCCCGAGTGGTATTGGGTATTTCTTATGAGGAGGGGGATAACGAGCAGCAAGAGGAAGATGGCTAGATTCAAAGCATCCAGTAGAGCCCTTCCCTACTGACCACCAGTTTGCTCAGCCATCCCCAGATTTCCAATAGTTTGTACCACCTCTTCAGTTCTCGGATTTGGTGCAGCCACCGGTATTTGAGCAGCCTCTAGTGCCATAGCCCCTATTTCAGCATGTATTTGGAGAACCACCCTCATACCAGGGCTATATTCACATTCAGGAGGAATCCTACCATTCTATCGGGCATGATGGTTGTGATTCTCGTAGGCACAACGTATCTTCCCACTATGCTAATTTTGCAGAGTCTAGCAGGTGCAGCAGCCATAGGCCCCCTCCCACTTCTGAGTCGCACTGCCATGGCATATCCATTCCTTCTCAGCACAGGACTCATTCATGGAAGCATCATCAATTCAACCCGTACCGGGAGCACAACTCTCAGGGGTTTCAGTCAGCATCTTCATATCATATGTGGACTCAGCCATAGAGACACGAGTCGTAATGGATACAGTCGTGGGGTGACTCCATCTTTGGAGTTGGATAAGATGTACATCGGCTTGGCACCCAGCTGGGCTATCATGAGAGGGATACTTCTCAGAAGTTTGATAAAGTTGATGACCACCTTAGGGTAGATATGGAGACACTGCAGGATTATATGGGAGAGATTACCGATCAGTTGCAGACATCAGGCATTAGAGATGGCTACTACCACCAGGATCTTCACGTCAGGGGCAAGGAGCCAGACATCGTTCATGGCATTGAGTATTCGTCGGTGCTTCCAACCTTTCCTTTCACTATGGTTACATGAATTGTGGACAATGCATGAATAAAGTGTAGGGGAGGGGCTGGAATACCTTCATGGTTGTATCACCTCTGCTTATTTGTTTTGGCCCATGATGACTATTTCAACTATTTTGATGACTATTGTCTCCTTTATTTTTGTTTCTTTTCCTCATTATGATTTGCGAACTTTTGGTTGTTGTTTGTTTATAGGCGTGAGGGAACCTTTTTTTAGTTTGTTTTTTGGGAAGAATCTTTGGTGATGTAAATTTTTTGTTTATAATAATTTTCATGTAGAGTAAAGCCCACCTTTGAGGCATTTTGTGCAACACAAAAAATTGAAAATTTGAAGAATATATATATATATATATACCCTGCTAAGTTGGAAACCCGAAAGGGGAAGTTAGGAAAAAATGAGAAGAAAGCCAGGATAGGTCGAAAGACCTAGGCAAAAATGAGGGGCTAGGCTCGGCTAGGTTGGAAAACATAGGCAAAAATGAGAAGCCATGTGGAAAAAGGTTAGGAGTCAGCTCAACATATGTGAATGCTATGATGAAAGCACAAAAGGGCTCCTAGGTAAAATGAGAAAAATTGAGAGAAATTGGAAACTAAATATTTGAACATCTTTTGGCCATCTTTGGCAGTTCCTTCATCAACATCTCTTGAATTGTCTTCGGCGGAGTTGGCTAGTTTAGCACTTATCATTTTACTTTGCCTTTTTCCCATTTTCTTCTATATATTTTTGGTGAATAGGTTACTTTAGCATCTCCGGAAAGAGTGAGAGTATTGAGATTCTTAAAATATTTGGGGGAACTAGGATAGCTTAGGAATAAGCTGAATGTATTGGTTAACTCATCTCTGCATGTTACATTCCTCTTGGATCTTTTCTCATTTTTGTTTACTCAAGAACGAGTAAAGGTTTAAGTGTGAGGGGCTTGATGTGCACCTTTATGCATGCGTTAACCAATGCATTCGACACATTTATTATCATATTTTGTTTGGTTGATTGCTAGTTTTAGTTAGATTTACACGTCAAAGAGTTTAGATGACCATTATTGATTTTCTTATTTTGTAGACTTAAATTGAAACTAATGGACACTTTGTATTCATGAGCACTTATATTTTCCATTCTGAGCTTACAAGTAGGTTTCTCGTGACTATATTTACATCATTTTTTTAAAAGACCATCTGTGATAGTGGTAGAAGATAATTGAATTGAATTCGCAAGAATGGTAAAAGATATTGAAGGTCATTTGCGAGGATGGTAGTAGATTAAAGGCCACGGACTTGTATGTGTGGTAGTAGATGGAATTGAGCAGGAATTCAAAGGTAGATTTAAATTTCAAGAAGGTGGAGAATGGAATTTGGTACAAACTGGCCGGCACGAGGCCCAACACGAGCCAATATAGGCTATCACAGCTCGTGCCAAGGGCCGCTAATACGGCTCGTGCCAGCCAACACGGATGATGTAGGTCCGTACTGGTCATGCCTCTTGTGTTCCCAATTTTGCTCCAAAGGCTAAATATGCCAGCAAACCACACCGTTTCACACGATTTTCACCGTTTCAAGTTCCAAAAGTGAAGAAAAGCCCACAGAGTGTGAAAAATGACACGACCCGTGTCGTTCAACAGAGCAAAAAGTCCTTCCATCTTACAAGCCGCACCAAATGACACAAGGCGCGCAAATCAGAAGTTTAAAATGTGACACCAGCCAACGTTTTTTGTGGGTCTGTGCGGCCCACACCAGTACGACCCTACACGGCCCGTGTCAGATCATGTGGCATGTGTCAGCATAAGGCTGCACGGGTCGTGCCGTGTCGCTCACCATTGGCTAACACTACCCTGCATGGACTGTTTTAGACTGTGCGGCCCATGCTAGCATGAGGTTGCATGTGTAGTGACATGTTGTACATCCCGTGCCAACACAACCTCGCAAAGCTCACGTTATTTTCCACTAGCCGCATCAATTGTGGCTGCTAGGGATTTTAGGCCTATTTTCCCTACTACTGTATTTATAGACCTATGTCTACTTAGCTTTAAGTTTATGTTCATTTTTTAGATTTCAAGAGTAGGCTAGGGAGAGAAATGAGCTCTTATTTCTCTCTAGGATCTTTTCTCCTCTTCTCTTTATTTTCCTTTTGCCCAAAAACATTGAATTCAATGAAATACTTGGGTTCAATGCTTATGGAGTACTTTATTTACTTGGAGATTGTGTATGTATTCATGAATTAATGTTTCTTTTATGAAATTCCTTATATCTATCTATTTATATATGTTTGTGATTATTACGTTGGGTTGTTCTTCATGTTCTTATTAATTGCATGATTGTCACACTAAGATTGACACACACCGTAGTCTACTTTCATGGTGTTACAATTATTTATAACCCTCGGGAAAATAAATCTAGATGTTCTTGGGGTAACGATAGTCCGGAATCGTGTGGGTCGAGTCAACGTTACGATCGACCATACACTAGTCTTAGCCAGAAAATTGGCCTGATGTGTTATAGATAGATACAGTTAGAGTAGCAAACTAGGGTTACCGATTTGAAATCCTAGGGAGAAGCATTTGTGGTGTAGTGCCTGGTATGAAATAGCACTGGGAGATTCAAATACGCACAGCATGCAGGACTGTTGTTGCACACCCCAATTACGGAGGTGGTGCCAATGGAAGATTACATGTGCACCCTACGTGACAGGTATGGGGAAGTATTGACCATCAACCACACCACGTGTCATAAACACTAGGATAGGTTTGTAGTTCTTGTATGTGATAGAACATCGAAACAACATTGATCATTTTATGCAAATACTTCCTAAGTGTTAGTTTACATAGTATATTCTCGTGTCAATTGCATGTTAGTAGTTGTTAGACCCACCCCCCCCCCCGCCGCGTATATTTTACCAATACTAATTATACCTGACTGACTTACCCCCTCCCAAGCATCGTTAAACACGAGAGGAGGCTGAGTTATTAAGGGTCAAAGATAGAATTTATATGTTTCCCCCATTCCTACTACTATACTACCAAGTATGGTTGGTAGTGGCAAGTACCGGGGTCATCCACAGAGATGTTAGGAATCTAGTAATCTACTGAACACAACCATGGTCGGTTGTCAATTCGACCACGCGTTAGGATAAACAGTGTTGTGAAAATATTTATTTGGGGGGAGTTTTCAACTATCAACTACAAGCATGCAAACAACGGAATAAACTATATAAACAAACACTTGGGGAATATTTGCGTAACTTGGTCAATGTTATTTCGATCATCGATTTCATCAAATACAAGAACTTGACCATTTTCTAGTGTTTGTGTCACGTGGTGCTGACAATGATCAAAACTTCTTCCTATCTGTCACATAGAGGTATGCGGATAAAATTTTCTTTCGACATCGCCTCTGCAACTAGGGGAGTGCAACAATGGCTAGCAATTGTGCATGTCTGATTCTCCCCTGAGCAATTTAGTCCCGGGCGGAACACCACGAACGAACTATCCCTAGGCCTAAAAAGCAAAGGAAGTATCCATCTTATCAATGGCTTCTAGGATCAACAAGATAATCCAAGTTTTCTACCTAATCTATTTCTACCCGCTACCTTTGGACCTCTTTGGTCGGCTAAATAATGTATGTTCGATCATGACGATTAACAACAGTAACCTTTATTCACAAGTCCAGTTCTGGACTACCGTCACCCCAAGTGCGCCTAGGTATCTTAACCGGGGAGTAGCAATAGTGCACCAACTTGAAAGTAGACTCGATTGTGTGCCAACAAATTGTAACAATCACGCAATTCACAAGAATATTAAGAACAAACCAACATAATGAAAACAAAAAGAATATTAAGAACAAGTCAACATAATGATCACAAAACACAGAAATAGTTATATCTAGAAATCTCACAAAATAAACATCAATACATGAGAAAAAACATAGTCCCCAAGATAGATCCCTATTTCCTAAGCATTGAACCCAGGTATTTCATTGGATTCAAAACCTTAGGGCAAAAGAAAAATGAAAAGATGAAAAGAAAATAAACTAGAGAGAAGTGAGTGTGTTTTATCTTTCTAGCCACCTACTAAGATCTAAAAATAGCATAAATATAAAACCCTAGTAAACAGAGGTCAATATATATAGTAGTAGTGAATTGGGCCTTAAAATAGGCCAAAACGTGGCCTAAAACCCTAGCAGCCGCTTGGGGCTCGTCTCGGCACGGGGCGTCATCCCTAGTGTGGGCCATGCCAGACGTGGTGGAATGGTACACGAGCTCTCGCATGGGCCATACCGGTCGTGCTAGCGCACCGTGTTATCCAACGCAGGCCACTGGTCGGGTCTTTGTCTTGCTCTTTCTGATCTGCGCCATGCATTATTTTACGTGCCCGTCAGCTAGAATCTTGTTTTTCTCAGTTCCTCGACATACCCCATATCATTCTTCACACCCTCTAGGATAGTCTTGGAATTTATGACTTGAAACGGTACGAGACGTGTAAAACAAAACATCCCTCTCCCATACTTAGCAAATTTTATAGTGAAAATGGGGACCCCTCGTGCTAGATTTTGACACGGCCAGTGCCAGGTGATACGAACCATGCTAAGGCCCACTGAAATAGGCCATGAAAGTTAGTGTGGGCCATGCTAGCTTTTGGTCCACACTGGGCTTATGCGGTCCACGCCGAACGCCGGTCATGGCTGGTTCGCTTGACTAACTTCTTTGCTCCACTACGGTTGAACTGTTTGTCTGATTTAGGAGTTCTTGTAGTCCATTTTATAGCTCTCAAGAAGACAAATCTAATGGTGACAATGTTAAGTACTGATTCTTCTCGAATTTTCCCAGAACTTCGTACAACCTTGAACAACGATCCCTCTATTTCTCCTTTTACCTTCTTGAACTTCAAATCTGCCTTTCTTGGTCCCAATTCCTTCTACTAACGTGATTTGGAGTTCATGGCCTTCAATATACTACCATCCTTGTGAATAGCCTTCAATATCTTCTACCATCCTTGCGAATGGCCTTCAAATATCTACTACTATCCTCGCAGATGGCCTTCAAATATCTACTACCACCCTCGCGGATGGCCTTCCACAAAAGAAAATGGAAAAAAAATCATGAGTAACCTACTAATGAGATTAGGAAGGAAGATCTAGGTGCCCATGAATACAAAGTTTTCATTAGTCTCAATTAAGTCCAGAAAATGCGGGATTTAGACAAGAAAACCAAAAGTGGTCGTCTAAACCCTTTGTTGTGCAAACCTAACTATAAATAGTAATCAACCAAACAAAAGATGATAATAAATGTGTTAAATGCACCGGCCAATGCATTCATGATGATGAACATCAATCCCCCCCTCATTTAAACCTTTACATGTCCTCGAGTAAACAAAAAGGAGAAAAGATCTAAGTGCAATGTAGCATGCAAAGATAAGTTAGCCAATACATTCAACTTATTCCCAAGCCACCCTAATTCCCCCAAATAAGTAAGAATCTCACAACTATCACACTTCCCGAAGTTGCTAAAGTAACCTAACCATCCCAAAATATTGTGAAGAAAAAGGTAAGCATGAAAGATAAGTGTTGAACTAGCTTACTCCCCCGAAGAAACCACCAAAGATAATCCAAGAGATGTTGATAAAGAAAACTCCAAAGATGGCCAAAAATGCTGAAGGTTCATTTCAAATTTCTCTCAATTTCTCTCATTTTGATCAGGAGTCTTTTCAGTTTTCATCCTAGCATTCACACATGTTGAGCTCACCATATCAACATGCTTCTACCAACTTCCCAAAACCAACAAAACTAAAAGAAACACCAAAAACACAAAGGAATCCCAAGATGAAAACTCCTAAGTGTTTCACTACTCCTTCTCCCACATTTAAACTTTACATTGTCCCCAATGCAATGAATCAATAAAAATCATAAATGGGGAAGAGAAATGTAGTGAAGCTCACTCATGTGACCCCGAAGGGTCCCTCCTCAAGTGCCAAGTCTCGTGCATCTTCCTTCTCTCCTCTTGCACATCAAATACCTCGCAATAGGAATGACATCTTTGAAACCATCTGGCTTCAAAAGGTGAAGTCTCTCAAGCACTTGCTCGATAGCCTCTTCTTGAGCATCTGACCTCTCATCCACGATGGCAAACTCTTCCTTCATTTTCTGCTCAATGGAATCCAGTCTACAACCCCAAGTGCGCATGGTGTCCTCTATAGAACCTAGTCGGGTTCCAAAGTTATCCCACTTACTACTTCACCGACATCTTTCACAATCTTGGTAGAACTAGTAAGTTGTTCTCCGAAGATACGGAACTGATCAGGAATGTCTGGGGGTAGGCTAGTGCGGCTAGGAGGCACTCTAGTTGGGATCTCATTTTCATCCTCCTCGATGTCTATATCAGAGTTTTATAGGATTCTGTAGAAATCCTCCTCAAACCTTGGATCAAGGTCTATGTAAAGGTCCTCCAACATCGTATCCTGATCAATAACTGTGCGCTCTGGCTAGGGTAGAATCATGAAATTGCACGTCAAAGAGCCACCATATAGCCATACAAAGCGATCCTCTAAAGTTGGGGCCACCATCCCTACTTTCTCCAGCCTATCCATCGTGTACCGTGTCCCTCAACAACCCAAATTTACCACAACTAATGAAGAATGAGATGAATGGTCCAAGTGTTGTACTAAGAGTCCAACCATTCCTCCCATAAAAATCTTGCCACATTTCTTGTTTCCCATCGTAATGCACTCATCTATGAAGGCAGCAATCATGTTGGGGTAAAAGTTTCCCACCAGAGTTATTTCCCAAAGGACATGGACATCCGACCCCCGGCATTGGGAAACTTCCCTGTGATAGAACACTCTCATTGCCAACAGTTGCTAAATGTAACACAATGTTGGGTGGACGATTGTAGTACTCTTGTAAAGGTGCTTTGTTTCTGTGCCCGTAGGATCCTAAAAAAGTTGCTCAACGAGAATGGAAGGCCTTGTCGATGATTCCTTAGGATCTCCTTCCCATACTTGCATCCAAACACTTGGGACATATCCTGGTGTGACATAGTGTATTCGGTGTCATCCAAGTGAAATCAGATGAGTCTCCTCAACTCACTGTCCTTCATTTTCTCCAAAGTCGCCAAGAATTCCAAAGTCCATCGAATATAGGTCTTCGGGTGCTTGTCTAAGAAACCCGCTTATCCTACACATGACAGGCTCGAGTAGGTCCTCTTCGGGAAATTTAGGTACATCCACCTCCAATCTGTATTCTTAGAAATTTTGGTCAAACCTATGAATTCATCAATGACAAATGTGGTGTTAGGAGAAAGGAATTTGTTGGCCCGTCTCCCAACCTTGGTCGGCTTCTTCCCCTTGTCACCCCGAGAAGTGGTTCCCTTTTTCGACATTTTCCTCGTTGAGGCCATCTTATTCACAACAAGAAAAAGTGGTAAGATCTTTCAAAAATAACATTCCTTCCTAAATAGCCAACGTTTCAAACCAAGTTATCTCAATCACCATATAATAGAAATTGTTTGCTTTCTGTCAACCGGGGATATTGAAGTCATTTTGACTAAGCTAGACCAAATTTA
>JAULKK010326710.1:0-11105 GCA_032355705.1 Rubia peregrina | reverse complement strand
TAGAACTCCCAAGGTTTTCTTGCATGCAAACTTTGTCTCCAAAATAGTCCTCTTTGGGCTATTTAGGAACCTCCACCTCCAGGCCGCACTCCCGAAGATGTTGGTCAGCCCCTTGAACTCCTCAACCACAAAGGCGAGGTTAGAAGTAAGGGTGGTCGTCGGCTCTTGTCTCCCAACTTTAACCGACTTCTTCTCTTTTTCACCCTAGGAAGTCGTTCCTTTCTCCGGCCTACTTATCTTTGAAATCATTCTATCATAACAAGAAGAAGATGGTAATGTTAAGAATATACAAGCATATGCATCAAGGATCATTCAAAGAGAACATTTTTTGAAAAAAACCAACACAATACAAATCATATCATCTCAACGCAAAGATTGTACACTTCCCCACACTTGATCCAGCACAAAAACATTCATATAACCCACATACTTCCCTAAAAACATCTACAAATTTCGACATTCATGCTTCCCATCACAATACAATCATGCTAAAGAAAGAAAGTAAACACAAAGTTCAAAGATTTACCCGAATAGCTGAAAATCCACACAAGAAGAGGTAAAATGTGCTCTCCCTTGAGAGAAAAGTGCTCAATTTTTTGAGTTTTTCCAAATGTGAAGTGAGAATGAGTGTTTTTGAAGTGCTAATAGTGGATTAAATGGCTTTTATGGATGGGGAGGTACTCTAAAATTTATTTCTAGAATCAAGGATCACCTATAAATGGGTTATTTATGAGAGAGGGAAAAAATGAAAAATATTGGTCTAGGCAAAAATAGAAACTTTAGGGACAAAAACTTCACTTAATTAATGCACAAGGAAGGTGTTGATGTTTTGGTGAAGTAGCATTAACACCAGCAAGCTTAGGGAGTAAAGAACCTGCAGAATTAATGGGCTAAAAATGCTTGTTTGGCCAAAAAATTGAATTTTGAATTGTGATCATGAAAAATTTTGAATATTTTTTTGAAAAATGAAAAAAAAATGAAACAAAAGGAACCTTCTAAGTTGAAAACCCAAAAGGGGAACTCAAGCAAAAATGGGGGCCCGGATAGTTCAAAAACCTGAAAAGGCGATCTATGCAAAAATGGAAGGCCTGAAAGTGAGGAAAGAGTGAGGTGTAAGGCTTGAAAGAAAAGAGAGTCTAAAACGAAAACCCAAGAGGAATACTATGCAAAATGAGAGAATAAAAAATTGAAATAGGTGAAGCCTCGTGATTGCCTATTTGTGAACTTTTGAGTAGAGTAAGCTTTCCTCTTGTATTCCTTCGAATTTTCATACCTTATTCATATTTGGCATGAAACTTAGTTTTTTGGGGGGTTAGACTGATTAGGTCGGGATATGAAGGTTGGTGAACCTTTATTTTTTTTTTGGTTGAGGTAGTTCTAGGAATAAGGGTGTTAATTGTGTTTGGGAGATAGAGCTTAAGAAACCATACTAGGGCTTCATTCATTCTTACTCGAGGACGAGTAAGGGTCTAAGTGTGGAGAATTTGATGAGACAGTAATTTGTTAATGTCTTAACACATTTGATGCCCATTTTTATCATGTTTTGTTGGTGGTTAGCTAGAATTGGGCACCACTAGAATCTTAAGTGTTTCACCAAATAGGGAGTTAGAATCACCTTGCATGATTATTCACCCAAATTTCCTTATTTTGTAAGTATTTAATGTCTAGTGTGTTGTACCTCTATAATTTTGTCATGTTCTAGATGTTTTGTGTGCTTATTGGAGACCATCATTGAAGAAGGCCGATCACAAGAACGGTAGTAGATTGAAGGTCATCCACAAGGGTGATAGTTAATTGAAGGCCACTTATCGATTTGGTAGAATGTTGCTTTGGTTACAGGAGAAAGGAGAACAAATGAGCAAGTTTTGAAGCAAGAATGGCAACAAAGGATAACTGCATGGGTCATGCCCTTCAGAAGCAAAATCAAGCTCAAGGAACAGTCTCAGGGAATAGGGGTGGGCATAGGGACGATTTTCAAATGTTTCGATTTATTCGGTTCGGTTTAATCGGGTTGACCTTTCAGAAACCCAAAACCAAGAACCGAACCATATTTGGTAAAAGCAAGTTCCGTTTATTCAAATTCGGTTTTTTTTCGGTTTTCGGTTTTTATTCAAAAATATTTGAATAAACCAAATTGGAAGAAAAAAGCTATAAATAAACATAAACTATTGACTACCCAAAAATAATACGTACAATTAGGGGTGAGATCGAGCCGATCCGAGCCCGAGCTTCCCAAGGCTCGAGTTTGATCGAGCTTCTTATCGAGTTGTTCGCGAACATAAACGAGCCGGTCAGCATTATGTTCGTTTATTAATCGAGCCTAAAATTTTGTTCGTGTTCGTTCATTTAATATATGACGATCTCGATCCGATCTATAACCGAGCCGATCCCGAGCTTGTTCACGAACGTGCGTGTTCGTTCTCACCCCTCATAATCGCTGTATTTTCTAAGAGAAAGAAATTAGAAAGGACAAACGTGATTTTTCCTACCTAAACAACATGAACTTATAAATCTTTGCTTATTAAAAATTAAAAATCCATCAAAATCTAACATCATGAATCACTATCTATGCATATAAAACTGTCAAATTGTTCAATCAAATAGTTTTGAAAGAAATACTAAATAGAACTATTAGAAATTAATATGTACGATTTGGCTAAATTCACTTAATTTTTCTTAAGATGCCCCTTTATTTTCTTCATTTCAAAGTATTAATGAAAAATAATGTAATTATATATTTTATTGATATATATTTAATTTATTTAATATTGTAATTTAGTTTTCGGGTCGGTTTTCGGTTTATGTTTAGAAACCAAAAACCAAACCATAAACTATATTCATAATTCGGTTTAATCGGTTCAAATATTTGAATATTAAATTTGGTTTGGCTTATTCAAATTCGGATTATTCGATTTTTGGTTCGGTTTTCGTTTTTTTTTCCCACCCCTAACAGGAGCCCTCTCCTTTGCGAGCATCACAAATTGACATGTGGCACACAATGATTCAAGCTAAGAAATGCAAAATCATAAACTTTTACGCACATGAAATGACAATGGGACACTCACCTTCGATTATTTTGATCACTTGTAGTTTGGAGAGGCCAGAATGGCAGCCGTTCACCATCAAAAAGGAAGAAATTGCCGGTAGTGAAAAAAGTATTGATTCGCTGGAGATTAGCTTTGGTTTTCGCGCCTAAAACTTTGTTCCCTCGAAGTTATATACATGGTTGGGTTAATGTGGAAGTAATTGGGATTTATAGAGAGTTAAATATGTGTGATACATGGGAGGGGTGGTCGGTTAATGGCGGAAGTTGAAGAAGAACCACCGTCGTCGGAGATGAAACTGACGGCGGTTCTTGAAACTGGGATTTTCATATTAAGAGCAATAGTACCAGTATAAGTGAAATTACACCGGTGACTATTATAAGATATAAAATATGATAGTGGTCAAGTACTGAGCACCGGTATAATGCCGGTGCATTGAAGCGAATACCGGTGCTTTTGTTTGAAGAACGCAGTTGAGCCAGGCTTCTTTAATGTAGTTTTTTTTATTTCTAGCAGGGGACAAAGAGCACATGGACACAAATTTTGGCAAAGTGCTGAGCCCCAGTACTAAAACGGGAGCCCAAACAAAAAATATATGAGCCTTCTTAGTTTAACTCAACTGCTCTAGTTTTCTTTAAAGTGACTTTTTATTTCTGGCTCTTGACAGAAGGCAAAGGGTAATAAATTTTGGCTAAGTGCTGAGCACCGGTACTAAAACTGGTGCCCTAACAAAAAATACGGGTGCCTTTATAGTATAACAGAACTGTGTCAACCTAGTTTAAAGCCACATTTTATTTTTAGCAGCAGACAGAGAGTAAAGGGTCAAAATTTTTGGTTAAGTGTTAAGCACCAGTATCAATATTGGTGCCCAAACGAAAATTATCACTGCCTTTGTATAGTAACGCAGTTGCGCCATGGTGCTGTTATGTGAATTTTTATTTTTGGACATGGACAGAGATCAAAGGGTCCAAAAATTTATCTAAGTACCGAGCACCAGTATAAAAACTGGTTCCTTTAAATTTTATACTAGTGCCTTTAAATTTTCATTTTCCCTCATTTCCTTGTCCGAAATATTTAAACTTTTTTTTTATTTTCTCTTAAATTTTTGGAACTAGTAGTGTGGCACTAATACCATTTCTAACCTTATTTCAACATTTAAATGTTATGATTTGAACCCCGTTACTAATTGGGATTAGTTGGATTACTAAATTGATAAATTAATTAATTAATTCACATATGTACGATGTAGAGATCACAATTTTGGGGTTTACTATTTAATCACAATATTTCGTAATAGGTACGTAGTAAAATTGTGTTACGGCCCAAAAAATATTTAATTGTTCTGGCCATGAATTAACCCTACAAGATTAATACCTCGGTTTATAAAATGCATGTGTACATGTTTGAAGAATAAATTTAAGAAAAGTGTGTTTTCAAGAACAACTTTAAAAATTATTGCAAATTGACCATTCTTATGAATTTTTGCTTTACATTCCCCTCTGTTGCTATTCCACCCATGAAATTTCATTTTATTGAATAAATATGGTAAAAAAAATTCTTAATTTGTCAACATATGAGAAAACTTTTATTCGTAGCCGATCATTGATACTAAGTTGGTGTCTAACTTGTAAAATACATTGGGGTGGAGTTAATTACTTGATAACTTCAAGCGGATTTCAATTTGGAGTCACGGGCAAACTTTTTGTTTTGTCCACTTTAGTCCCTCCAAGAAAGTTGAAATTGTTGAAAGCTAAAATTGGCTGAGGAAAAATAAAATTCAATGTCATGGGAGGTTAACTCTTTGTTTTAGACAAGGTTGAGTCAAAGGAAGGACCCCGTTTGGGAACTTTGATCGCTACAACAAATTCTTGAAATATTACACTGTGTCCTCCTTTTGTGTTGCAACAACGATCGTTGCTCCAATACACTTGATTTTTGTTACTCTTGGTTTTTCTAATGAGTTTATAATAAATTGATTTTTTGTTAGTTTTGGTTTTTGAAATTTTGAATTACAGTCCAAAAAGTGGTAATAATGTGCCTATATGTGAAATATCAATGTATGTGAACAACATACTGGTTCCATTAATTGCATAAAGCAGTTGCGGCAGACTGCGTTTATACTTACAGCTATAGTCAAAGAGCAAGTACTTAGAACATGTATAACAACCAGTGCATATGTTAAGTATACCAGTGCCACTGTCCAAGAACGCAGCTGTATAAGGCTGCTTCAATGCATGTTTTAAATTTCTGGTTGTTAACAGTGATCAATTGTCATAAATTTTAGCGAAGTACTAAGCATTGGTATGTCATCCCGTTCCTATGATCTCAATGGCGGTGCATATCTTGCATAAAGAAACTACCCCAGGTTGCTTTAAAGCGGATAATTGATTACTAAATGTGGTCCTTCCTAAGAAATTGGACTTCTCGAATTCAAAATCCATGAAACTAATAATTCACCTACCCCGCAATAAAATAATATATATATATATATATAGTTACTAATGTTTAACGATGAGATGTGATGGAAAATTGTTAAATTATCCAAATATATAATAAATAAAAGAAGGGTGTGCCAAATATAAAATTATCCAAGAAAAAACATAATAAATTGTTAATTTCGTGAATAATAATGCAAAAATGGTTCTGATTCCTCGAAGGAAGATGTGTTGTCCAAGTCTCGTGACATTATTCCTACAAGAATGTCCTCTGTGAAGTCATTGTCCCTCTCTGATGAGAAAGGTCTGATTGCCTTGACTGTATCTGGAAATTGGTAGCTTAGCACTTTCCCCCTATGATCACACCATCATCGTTGAAATTGGAAATCCATCTGCAAATTTTGAATACTTGTCTCCAGTGCGGTGACCCTTGATTCAATTGACGGGGCATATCACGATGGTCCTATCTTGAAGAATGATTCAACGGAAATCTGTGCAATTGGATGCCCAAATGTGTTGTGGTCATAGTTTGGTACCCCCCGCTTTTGAACAAAGGGACGAAATGAGGCTGAAAAACCATAGGATCTTGTCTTCTCTTTGTCCTCTGTCATACTCTCCAATATTCCTTCCCCAACACGACAACGAAATTTATTTTCTACTGCATATAACTTGATTATCCGACTCTTGTGCACTTTGGTGTTCACGGTTACGGGTCAATACGGGAGGCTATGAAGTGATACCACACATTCATTTATGATGTTAGTGTTTTCTTCTGAATTTTTGTCCACGCAGGAAACACTAGACTGTCGACACTGGTACCTCTCCAGTGATGCACTGCATGATTCTTTTCGATACTTGGACGTCCAAATTATCATCCTCATTGATCAATGCTAACATCTTGTCCTCATCTTCTTGTATATTAGGCAATGCGAACAATTCATTGATACTTTTAGGAGATAGAGGGACTATTTTTCCCTACAAAATACCTCATCCGTGCTCAATTAACACCTCGGATTCGCATAGAACTCACCTTTGATAGTCAAATTGAAAGCGGGAGGTGTAGCACAAAATTTATCCCATCCAAGCTGTCGAATAGTTTCTTGAAAAGGTGAATTTGCTTCTATTCCCCTTTCCAGATAATGCTTGCACATTCTTTAATTTTTGGCCAAAAAACTTACCTCCTCGGACACAAATATCTTCTGACTACTTCGAATCAGATCCGCTTGAAGGTGACAAAAACCCTTCTTTTCTAGGCCTTTTACTTGGGGTTTTGAGGGACATCACTTATATTCACATACAAGCATTTTATCAAACACCTTTTATGCAAGGCAATGTACTAAGAGATCTAACAAATTTTAAAATCATAAAACATCCGATTATTCGTAAAAAAAATATCTGAGACACACAAGCGATTATTAAAATAAATATACTTATTCCAATTAGAATCACAATTGAATGGAAAACTAGAGATTATGATATGAGCTCAGCAATTCATGATTAGGTTTTTATTGCAAATACAAGATTCCATTGTATAAGATCATTACAAGATAAAAGTGAAAATACGATATTACCTTATGAAGCACAATCGAAATGGTGTGCAAAATTGGGTTTTCGGATCTTCGATGGGAAAACTTTTTTTGTGTCTGTATCCTACTGGTAGTGTTGTAGGAACTTAAGTTTTAAAATAGCTAGCCACACCTTAGCACCGGTACCAAAACCTTCCAAATACCGGTGCCCAATAGTTACAAGCCGGTGCCAATGCAAGTCAAGTATTAAGAACCGGTACCTAAACTGGTGCTGCATTTTACATTACAGATGCGAAATACCTAAGAAAGCATCATGATGCAGCTGATTTAATGCATTTTAAAAATACTTGAAGAGATCAGATAACAAGTCTCAAATTATTTTAGTACTAAGCACCTGTAAAGAAACTGGTGCCACTATTAAATATACCGGTGTCTTTGTACATTAATGCAGCCTGACACAACTGCTATTATGCATTTTTTAAGATTTTGAAGAGCCCAAAGAGCAAGTCTCAATTTATTTTTATCTAAGTATAAAGCACCGGTAACTTAACAGGTTCCTCTATTCAACATACTGGTGCCTATGTATATTAAGGCAGCCAGACGCATCTGCTATAAGGTATTTTTAAAAATTTCTGAAGAGACCAGAGAGCAAGTCTCAATTTTTTTTCTAAGTATCAAGCATCAATAACTCAACCAGTGCCTCTATTCAATTTCCAGTACCATTGCATATTAAGGCAGCCAGGAACAGCTGCTATACTGCATTTAAAATAATTTGAGGGGACCAGAGAGCAAATGTTTATAGCACCGATATGTATTTCGGTTCCTTTACTTGTTATACCGGTTCTTTTGTAAGAATCAAAGCATATACTTTGTTTTTTAGCACGGGTATATAATTGACATTCCAGTACTAAGGAAAAATTCAATAGAAATTGATCATAAAAAATACAACAAATAGAAGTTTTCAAGAAAAAGTTTAAAGGCCACTTATAATTAAATTGGGGTATGCAAAAGGTTGCAAAAGGGAACGATACACCAAACATAATACCGTATCTTTTCATTTTTAAGACTACATCACCACCCACATTATGACCATTTTCGTCCACCCACAATCCATTCCCATGTGATCGTCTACATACCGGTAGTCCACCAAAGTCCTCTGAGCTTGGGAATGCCGAGGTTAACTCGCAAGTTTCCTATATGACAGGCCGATCAATTTCATCTTAAAAATATAACTTCTTCCCATAGAGTACAACATGCCGCTTCTCATTGTTTGGGTCTTGAATATAAAATATCTGTCAAGCTTGGACGGCTAAGAGGAACTTGTCGTTCTGGTGACCCACTCGATTCAAGTCCACAAGTGTGAAACCCATGGACTTCTGAGAACGGACCCCTAAACCATTTTCAACCCATATACACTTGAAGACAATGAATTTAAACTCAACTTAATCCAACTCTCAAATCTCCTCGATCACCCCATAAAAGGCCATCATTGCGAGGATAGGGTTTTTTTATCTTTCTTGCTCGACTACCACTTGGATTCAGATTCCACGTAAACCATGCTATTCTGAGTTGTGATCTTGCTGTCTTTGGCCACTATTGAAAAACTGAATCCATTAATGTCATAGGCATGGTATCTTTTCATGGTGCATTCTGGTGTCCTTGCAAACGCCCAAAGTTTAGAAGGCATTCCGTCCATGTTACAACGATTATAAAACCGGTTTGAAAACGTTGAAGAATGCTCCAATTGTATTTGATTCTACGACCACTGGGGATAGAATTCCTCTAACAATTATATGTGATGCTCAACATATATTGCATTCTAACTACTATTCAGCAAAACATAAAGATGAACTTTCATTAACTCAGCATTGTAGAGTGTATTAAGTGTATCTTTGGACTGTGGGATTCCATTCTTCCTATGACTTTGCACATGTTGTGGAACTCCAAGTGTTGTCTTCCTAATAAAATTTGAAGTGCAATACTCAGTGATCTCCTCAGTGACATACCTCTAATGCTAGCATCGGTCCGGCTTTGATTGTGTACGTAACCCTTAAAGACCCCCATGTGGCGCTCGAATGGGTACATCAATTACATCCTCAACGGACCACATATTCTAACTTCCCTAACAACGTGAATGACGAGGTGGACCATAATGTCAAAGAATTATAGGGGAAAGTGCTTCTCAAACAAACATAGTACTACAATCCCCCTACACGGTTCAACTCATCAAGTTGTTTCATGCTAATGTACTTACGACATATAGAGTTGAAGAAGAAACACATGTGCATGATGAAAAATCCCACCTCCTCCTCTATGACACCGCAGATAGCCATGGGAAGGATTTCTTGTATTAAGATGTGACGATCATGTGATTTCAAAGCATTAAGATGCAATTTATCGTTCACAAAGTGACTAACATAGGAAGAGTAGTCAAACGGTATCTTGATTCCCTGAATAACTGACAAACCAACTTCCTCTCACTGATTGAAAGATACTAAGGGGTTGGTGGTAGGTACATCGGCTTCCCTTTCACCTCCGGAGCTGAATCAACTCATATACTGAGTTCAACCAAGTCTTTTTGTGCATTCAAGCTATCCTTCCTCTTGCTTGGAATGTTAAGTAGAGTACCAATTAAACTTTCGCACACGTTCTTCTCTATACGCATCACATCCAAACAGGGGCGAACCTCCAAATTCTCCCACTACAGTAAGTCAAAGAAAATCAATCGTTTCTTCCAAGGTCCATCATTAGCAGCAAGCGCCTTAGATATTTATATTTTTTTTTCCAAAAGAAACATTTAATGTCTTCATCTTGTATTGGATAGAAAACCCACTCAATATTCTTGGCACCTTCCTCCTCTGCCTCCAGCTAATAAAATGAATTGTATCATCTCGCAACTTGGGCTTTGTCGGGAGGTATTTCTACAACCCATATACACGGTCTTCCTACAATTCTTAAACTGCTGGAAATTAGCACATTCCTCGCACACAGGACATGCCTTATGGCCCTTAACCACATAAACTAAAAGATTACCATAAGCCAAAAAATTATTTATCGTGCAGAAAAACATGGTCTTCAAATTGAACTTGGTCCCACGATAACCGTCGAACACGTCAACGCCGTTGGACCAAAAAAATTTAAAATATTTAATGAGATGGGGCTAGATAGGTATCAATGTCATTTTTGGGTTGTCTTGGACCCAAAATCATCAAAGGCATTAAAACATATTTCCCCTTCATGCAAAAATAAAGTGGTAGATTGTAAATGGAAAACATAACTGGCCAGGAACTATGTTTAGAATACATGTTACCAATGGGATTCATACCATCAGTACACAAGGCCATCTTCCAATTATTGGGTTCAGCTGCAAACTTAGGATACATCTTAACCAAATTCTTCCACTGATTCGGATATGCAGGATGACAGATAATATCATTATTAAGACAACCCTTATCCCTATACCATGTCATGTTCTTTGCATCCTCATCATTTTTAAACAAGCTCTTCAGCCTCGGGACAATAGGAAGGTACCACAAGAATTTTTCGGGGATACATTTCCTTACCTTCACAACAATCTCTTCATCCACAACCTCATTTCTCCTTTCCTTATAACCAAGAACGTGGCATACGGGGTAGGCCACCTATTTTTCAAAAACACCCCTATACAAAACATAATCATTGGGGGCATGAATGTATTTTTTTATACTCCACTACCATTGGACACAAAACTCTCTTCGTATTATAGAGTTTGTCGCGTAACCATTTCCGGAGGGAAGTTTCTTATTCAAAAAATTAGCATCTTATCCATGCTGGTATAACTCCATAAACCAACACCTTTCATGTTAGACAACTCCATCAAACGTGACATTACAGTGTCATTCTTCTTGTAAGTGGGAAACAATAGTGTATCATTCTCATCTAAAAAATTGACAAATCATTGAACCTCCCCCAGAACTCATCCACCACGCCCTCACACATGTCACCCAAATTGACATCCCCAAAACATTCTCCCTTGCTACCTACAACTAGGGGTGTTCAACCGGCCGGTTTGTCGGTTAGCCGGTTAATCGGTTTCGGTTTTTACCGGTTTATAAAATTTT
>JAULKK010326693.1:0-11106 GCA_032355705.1 Rubia peregrina | reverse complement strand
ACTTTTCACTGAGGACGCATGCGTCCTCTTCTTTTTTCTTTTTTTACACAGAGGACGCATTGCATTCAAGGAATGCGTCCTCTTCTTT
Source organism: Rubia peregrina (assembly GCA_032355705.1). Taxonomy (NCBI): domain Eukaryota; kingdom Viridiplantae; phylum Streptophyta; class Magnoliopsida; order Gentianales; family Rubiaceae; genus Rubia; species Rubia peregrina. Next base: position 11,018 of record JAULKK010326693.1, on the reverse strand, counting down.
TTTCTTTTTCTTTTTAAAAACTTCAGCCAAAGATTAGTTTACCCATTTAAATGAAATGCTTTGCACACCCCTACACATCCGCCCTCTGAAGTCACCCCAAAAACCATCCGGAATTCAAATTTCAACCCCCCTCCAATCAAGCTCTCCATTTTTCAGTGGGTCTTAGTGAAGATTTATAGAAGGGCTGAAACAAAAATTCATTCCAGCAACCTTCCTCCTGCCTCCTCGAACTCCCTTTCACTGCGTAGAGAGGCTCAGACGCCTAAGGATAAGCCCAAGCGGAAAGGAACTGAAGGGATTTCCTGGAACGAGCTTTCCAAGAAGGGGAAAAATGATCAAATAGCTTCCAATACTCTTGACATCCCTCAATCGACCTTGAGTGCTCTGGTGTCAAACATGATAACCCTGAGAAATCTAATTAAGGATCCTGAGGTTTATTTACACCCTCGACATTTTATTCCATATTTCCCCTTTTATCTCGAATTCTTGAACTATTCTCTTTATGCATAAAGTATCCCATCCTTTATCCTCCCTCTCATCGGTGCTAAGGGCTAAACAAGAAGAATCTTACATCAATGAGATCTTGAGCCTTCATGAGGAGGTGCAGAAACAAAGCTCTAAGCTGATTAAGGTGAAAGATGAGCTGGAAAAGGTTCAAGAAAAAGATAAGGAAGGAACTCTCTTGAAGGAAGAGTTGGCGGAGGCTCGAAAGAGTATCGAGGCTCTAGAAGATAAAAATAGAAAGTTCATACTTCCACAAGAGGGTCTGGATAAAGCTCAAAGTCTCAAAACCCACATCTCTTTGCTTTAGGCATTCAAAGATAAGTTGATGAAAACTCAGGAATTTTTAAACATATTCTTCGATCTTCTTCAGGCAACCCAAGATCTTGGCTGTCACTCCTTGAACGAAGATGTCATATTGCCTCTAGTTTCTGAGCATCTTCCATCCGAGAAAATCAAGCATATAAGGTCCTTCCTCAAGACTAATGTTCGTGGCATTTTAGAGGAGAAATGGGAGGAGGGTATCAAGGATGAAAGCCTCTGAACTACTCTTCTAGACCTCTTGAAGTCTTCAAAGTAGTTTTATACCGTGGAAGAGATTTGCGCTCTCTCCCTTGGGACCATAATCAAGAAAGAAACACTGAGAGGAGCGAGCATCGAGTAGCTAAGGGCAATGTGAATAATGCTTCCACAAATCAAGACATCTTTAAGGTAGGATAAAATGTAACATTTGCGTTCGAGGCGCCCTTTATGTACGCTTGATTTTAATGTTATCTATAAGAAAATTTTCTCTCTTTTTTATATTTAGCTATCCTTCTCTCTTTCCTCGTAATGTAATGCACTAGAAAGAGAAATTGTACATGCTTGTCGAGAACTCTTCAAAACTAAAACAGAGTTGGACAACACCATAGGAAACCTGATGAAGATGATGCTGGATTTGGCCGAGTGAAAAATAGAACTAGAATTTTGGCATGATAGTAGCCATCATTCAATGTAAAATATCTTAAACAATCTCTACAAAAAGAATGTGGAATTATGTTCTTGGCAATGTGGTGAGCACCCAACGCTTCAAGATCTCTTAAGGGACCTCGAGGCAAGGAAGCCAAAGCCTAATGAAGTCATGCCCTCGAAGTGGTTGATAACTGCAATCCTCGTGAAAGAAGTTAGCAAGATATTATTCATCATATAACCGGCCAGTTTGGGTCTCTTACCCAATGTCTTATAGATGCTAACAAGTTGTGTATAGTTCAGGCTCACCTCGATCTTAGTCAAACCGAGGCTTACAAATTCAAGGCTCAATTTTGGGAAGTAGTGCAGCTTTATGAGATGGTTTTAAACAAGAACAACATATTGAATGAGGCTTTTATCGAAAAGACTTAGGCTGTGGATGGGAATTCCTCACCAATAGAGTCCTTAGCTGCTGCAAACCCTCAGCTCGAGGGGAAAATAAGGAACTGCACTCCACTTTCAAAGTTTACGCTGAGAGTATCCGAGCCCATGGGCTGGACCATGGTGTTATCAATCCAAGTGTTATCAATAATATTCCTGAATTCCTAATTAGGGTGGCTGATAACTGGACTGTTAACCGCAAGGTGTATACTGAGAGGACCCCTCGTCAAAAGGAAACTATTGAGGCCATATTAAAGTAGTTAAAGGATTTTCCTCATGTGCACCCTCGAGCAAGTGGATTGATAAATTTGTCATCTAACATTTCGAAGGTTAAAAAGAGTCATAGTGGCCATGAATCCTTAAGGGTTGGAACATCTAATGCCGACACAAGAAAGAAAATAACTTATGTTAGCAAAATAAAATTTTCAGGGACCTAAGACCTTCAATTGAGCAACCTGGAAGATGATGAACAAACATGCCTTAAACCAAAACATTCTAGTTCGAAGACCATAATAGATCCTTCCGAGTACCCTGAAGAAGGGCAAGAGCACGACTTTCAATGTGCGGCTGGCATTAAAATAGAAGAAATTGAGTGTTTAGAGGAAAAGTTAGGAAAATTAGTGCCCTAGAGCTTTTACACCTTGAACTGCTTGTGTATAGTTCTACTATTTCATCCATCGAACATAGTTGGTAGCATTTTATTTTTATTATGAGCTTTAAGGAAACATCTCACGTGCTATATTGAAACAAGGATAACTCGAATGCAGTGCATAACATACATATTTATTTCTAACATTTGTAGAACATAACGTACAATGAAAAGATAAAAAGTGCAGGGTATAGCGTACAACTTATTTTCATCAGCTACAGTGCATAGCATACGAAGCTGAGATCAATGGAGTGTAGCGCATATCATACAACTCAAATCTATCAGCCACAACACATAGCCTACGAAACTGAGATTAATACAAGGAGTGCAGCGCATAGCATAAAACTCAAATCTATCAATCGTAGTGCATAGCATACAAAGTCGATACACCGATCACAAGAAATGCAACACATATCATATAAAACTCAAATATACAATACAACAAATTCCAACCCTCAAATCCATGCATCACTTATTTAGGGCTGATGATACTTCCAAAGATTGGCAATATTCCATCGTCTCGGGACTTGACCACTATCCATTTTTTCAAGAGTATACTTCCGAAGAATATCATTTCTGGTTTGTTAAAGGCCGGAGTCAGAACATAGCTACCTACACACTATGGATAGCGATTTCAGTTTACTGAAGACCGATGGTTCTCCTACTTTGTTGTCGGTTAGTTAAAATGCCAGCACGCTTTTTGGTTACTTTTAGACAAGAATTGCATCCTTTCGGTCTTGGATACCATTTCACTACAGATTTGTTAGCATCACTTGAGCTGAACCTCCACTTGTTTGGTTGTATTGAAGGCCTTGTATGTTAAAGGTAGAAGCAAACTTATTTTGAGATTGGTCTAGTTAGTCTGTCCTCACAGTAATTCATGATTTTCATAGTATTTCTCTATTCCCTATCATCATTTGGGAACTTTCATTTTTATCTCTTGGCGATAGCATCATTAGGCCAAGACACATGTATCTCGGACTCATTGTATTCACGAGGGCGTATGTACATCCCCATCGACACTCCCAATTTCTTCCATTTACCATATAATTCATAAGAGCATAACTACTTACTGAGTATGCTTCTACAACCTTATAAGGTCCCTCCCAATTTATTACTGACTTTTCTTTAGTCTCACATCGAATCTTCTCATTTTTCCTCATTATAAGATCTCCTGGCTGAACTAGATTTTTCTGACCCTTCGATCGTGATAGCGTTTAACTTTTCCCTTCACCTTAGCTTCCTGTAGGGACGCTAATTCTCACTTTTCCTCCACCATATCAAGATCCATCTGACGATTATCACTATTAACCTCTTCTTCTGAAGTTGCTATCACCCTTGGGCTTGGTACCCCAATTTCTATAGGAATTACAGTTTCAGAACCATAGACCAAGCTATGTGGTGTTTCTCTCGTGGCAGAGAAGTCATCTGTTCTATAAGCCCGCAAAACACTGGGTATTTCACATATCTAGGTTCCCTTGGCACCCTCGAGTCTTGTACGAATTACATTCATAATTTTTTTATTGGTTACCTTAACCTGGCCGGTTGCTTAGGGAAGATATATAGCCGGAACCTTTTGCTGAGTTTTGCACTCTTTGCACCACCTATTGAAAGGTTAGGGATCACATTGTGTCTTATTGTTTGTTATTATAGTCTTTGGAATTCCAAAACATTTGATTATATTCTTCCAGCAAAATGCAATTACAAACTTCCCTTTCATGTTCGTCAATGGCTCTGCTTCGAACCACTTTGTGAAATAATCAAGAGCTCCAATATGATACCTTAACTTCCATGGGGCCTCTGGAAAAGGTCCCACTAGATCAATTTCTCACTTATCAAATGACCACAAACTGTGAATGTTCATCATCTCTTCCCGAGGAATGTGTTGGAGCATTATTTTGGCACTGATGACAAGCTTTCATATATATATATATATATATTAGCATAATAAAACATCATAGGTCAGTAATATCCAGCTCGAATGAGCCTCCTTGCCACAGATCATCCTCCATGACGACTACCACATATAACTTCCTGAACCTCCTTGACTAAATAGTCAACTTCATAAGGAGTAACACATCGAAGAAATGGTTGAAGATGACCCATTCGATACAAAACTCCATCTTACAATGCGTACTTTGGGACTTTCAACCTTAGTTTTCTTGTCTCCACCACATCATCTGGCAGAACTCCATCCTAAGCTTAACTAACAATAGGTGTCATCCAAGATTCTCCCTCTTCAAGGAATATTACCGCCTATTCCTCGAAACTATTCTTATTCAAGGTCTCAATAAAAATTGCTTTTGGGATTGAATTCCCAAATCTGATGAAGCAAGCTTACTTGTAGCGACCGCCTTATGGTTTTCCTCCCTTGGCACCTGTGTTATGGTGTATGTTAAAAAACAATTCAATAAGTGTTTCACTACCTCCAGATATTTTTGCAAACTATGTTCTTTTGCCTCGTATTCTCCATTAACCTGTTGGACTACAACTGCGAATAACTGAATATCTCCAAATTTTCCACCTTAAACTCCTTAGCCGAGCATAGTTCTGTAATCAAAGCCTGATACTCAGCTTCATTGTTTGTGGCCTTTAACAAAAGTGCAACGTATACAGGTAATCCTTTCCCTTGGGGCTAGTGAGCAACACCCCCCGATCCACTTCCACCAGAGTGTGAGAAACCATCCACATACAACTTCCATACATCTTTCCTTTAAACATCCTCCTTTAACTCGATAAATTTAGTCATTTTCACTATAAAATCTGCGAGGGCTTGTCCCTTGATTCCGGTTCTGGGGTGGAATTTTATGTCGTGTTCTCCTAGCTCAACAACCTATTTCATCATCCTCCCCAATGCCTCCGATTTCAAGAGAATCTGACTAACGGGGTGTTTGGCAATCAACACTATCGCATTCCCTTAAAATTAGGAATACAAACTTCATATCGCATGCACCAGCGCCAAGATCAACTTCTTGAGAGCCGAATATCTTGTCTCTAGCCCCTTCAAAACTCGACTCACAAAGTATATGGTATGTTGTTGTCTTTCCTTCTCCCTCACCAGTACAACACTAATAACCAGAGACAAAGCTGAAATGTATAAGAACAACACTTTACCTTTTTTTTGGCTTCATGAGTGTTGATAGATTTTAAAGGTGTTCCTTCAACTGCTCGAATACCTTTGTACATTTCTTTATCCATTCGAACTCTTTTCCCCCCTTCTGAGTACATCAAAGAAAGGTAAATGCTTCTTCTCCCCCTTTGAGAGAAACTTACTCAAAGCCGCCAAAGACCCGGTAAGCTTCTGGACATCCTTCAACTTTTATGGGCTCTTCATTTTGATAAGAGCCTCAACCTTTTCTGGATAACATCGATACCCCTCTCAGATACGATAAATCCAACAAATTTTCCATCCTCCACTCCAATAACGCACTTAGCTGGGTTTAGTTTCAAAATTTCCCCCTCGAAGCTTCTTAAATATCTCCAAGAAACTCATCATGACTCTTAATTTTTAAAACCATGTCATCCAAGTATATTTCCATACTTCTACCAATCTATTTCTTAATCAATTTGTCTACTAACCGTTGATAAGTTGCTCATGCATTTTTTTAGTCCAAATAGCATCTTCTTGTAATAAAACGTGCCCACGTCAGTGGTGAACAAGGTTTTCTCCTTATCCTCTTTAGCCATCAATATCTGACGGTACCCTTTATGAGCATAAAAAGGCCAGAACCTGATATCTGTTTTAGCTTCCACCAATTTATCAATGGGAAGCAATGGAAAGCTATCTTTAGGGAAACATCTATTCAAATCGGTAAAGTCTATACACATTCTCCAAGCTCCATTTTTCTTTGGGACCATGACTAGTTAGCTAACCATTTTGGATAAAGCACCTCCTAAATGACCTCTGCTTTGAGCAACTTCTCAACCTCCACCTCAATAGTCTCTTCTCTCTCCAGGGTTAACACCCTTCTCTCATACTTAACTAGCTTGATTGAAGGATTGGTACTATTAAATTCATGGACCGCTAGCCTCGAGGATACTCTGGTAAGATAGGAGGTGCTCCAAGAAAATACATCTCCATATTCTTCCAACAGAATTCTCAACTGCTTCTTAACCTCCTCAGGCATTATTCTCCATACAACAACTATGCCCAAATCTTGAATGGGCATCTACTCTGTATCCACCAGACCAACCTCTCCATGTACTAAGACTACATCTCTTCTTCTCCTTACTTCTCTTACTGCTAGCAGATTACAATTATTAGCTACCACTTGATCCCCCCGAATGATAGCTATCCCTTTATCCATGAAAACTTCATCATCGAATGGTAAGAGGACCACACAGCTCGAGCTTGGCATATCTATGGCCTTCCAAGGATCACATTGTAGGGCAAGTATGCATCGACGACTGCAAAATTACAATCTATTATCAACCCATGTCTTAAATAAACTATCCATACTGACAAGGTAATCTCTTCCAGAGGGAGCACGGTTTTTGCCATAAAACCAGACAAAGGCAAGGTTGGCCTTTTCAAATTACCTCGACCTATGTCCAGCTTGTCAAAGAAATTAGCAAACATCACCTCGACACCACTTCCATCATCAATAAACACTCTCTTTATGAACCTATTTCCAATTACGGCCGAGACCACCATGGGGTCAGCATGTGGAGTTTGATTCGAAACTGTGTTTGCCTCTGAAAATGTTATTGTCTGATCTGGCCAAATTTTTTTTATGCCGTGGCTCCACCGTAGGAACTTGGCGTGAGTCAGACTTCATAAATGTATTTGAAGACATCTCCGCCTCAAATTCATTGATCACATTAATCACCCTATATGGATCAGTGTGTTATTCCCATTTTTGTTCTCCTGATTCCCAAAAGGCAGCTCTCGTGGCCTTTGATCCCTTCTCTCTTGAACTTGATCTCAAGACCTCTTATCCACTATGCCTCTATTATTTATATAATTTCTCCTATATGGCTGCCATTCCATATGATCATTCCTTGGCCTTGGAGGTTCACCATGATTCCAACGTCGAGGTCTCGAACCTTGAAATCAACCTTCCCTTGTACATATTTAAATTTCCATTTTCAAATGAGTATAATCATTCATGTCATGGACATAATCTATGTGATGATCACAATGCCGATTTGTAGCTCTTCTCTTGGCCTTTGTGCATCCCTCATAGGCAGAGGTGGTCAAAATATACCTCTATGTATACTTGAAATATGTGTTGGAGATATGTTCATGGACGTGTGTCTTTCAAAACTTGGCCTGGTTACCTCAAGTGGTTTCATCCCACGAAAGTTATTATTTTTCCTTGCTTATCAACCAAGCTTTCTTTCTTTCTCTTGACAGCTTCCTCAACCTTCAAATAGTGCTCCACAACTTCCTGGAGCTTTTGTAAGGTTTGAGAGGCATTGATGGTTAACTTCTTATATAACCCCAAATCCCGCATACCTATCAGATACCCCTGAATCACTTCGTTCTCTGTGGTTTCCACTTCTCCCAAAATTTCATCCACATGTCTATGATAGAAAGCCTACGTGGCCTCTCTAAGCTTCTGCTTAAGTTATTACAACTCCAGTAAAGTCTTGGTAAACTTATTTTTCTGAGCATATTGAATCAACATAGACACACTGAAGTCTCGATAAGAATGCAAAGTGCCCCTTGGTAACTTATTGAACCATTCTTAGGCCTTCGCTCAAAGGTAACTCCCAACAAGCTTGCATGTCAACCTTTCCTCAAAATCTCTCAAATTCATAAGACTTAAAAATGTATGAATAAATTCTCGAGGAATCGAATCCTTGCTATAAGTAGGAAGCCCCACTGGGGGCTTTGTATCCACCGGCCGTCGAACTACAATTATCATTAGGCTAAAAGGAGAACCAACCTATCCAATTCTCTTTTAAACTAATCTTCAGTATCCTTGCAGATATCTAGGCAGGTTTAACCCTCAATTAGTTTCTCCATATGGCACTTCATAAATGGGCTGAGAAACCATGTATCTAGAGTGTAACCAGGGCCCCTTGGCCTTCGAATGCATCATAGGTTACCCACAAAGGACATAAGGTCCTTGACTGATAACGGGGTTCTGTAGTCTTGCACTACCATACCCCTGGATCCCCATAGAAGACACCAATTCGTATCCAATCTCAACTCCTAGAAAAGCAACTGTTGGGACTACCGGCATCGAAGAAGGCACTGTGACTACCCTTTCCCTGTACGGAGATCGCACCTTGTCACCAGCGCTTGTTTCTTTAAAGCTCACCATCTCACTCCTTCGAGTAGTCGTAGAAGAGGACATAAACCAAGAGACTCAAAATCTGACTTAATCAGTTCCACTGGGTGTGCCAATTTATGCGTCTCGAAACCGATCAAGCAGTACCTTCAAGTCCCTTGGTCGTGATCTGCAAAGAAACAAGTCCCGAGAAGTCCCAAGGAAAAACTCTCCAATGTTTAAGTCAGCAAACCGTATTGATACCCGTATAAAATAGAATGAATGTTAAAATGTATACATACCTTGTATTTATATTAAGTAAAGTATTTGACTTCAACTCTATCTCTTAATTATCAATAAGTCACGGTCATTAGCTTTCTAGATCGAACCATCATCAACTCTTATTAAACATTACGCGATGTCTCTTTAATTCAAATAATGTAAAATCCGCTCCTATTTAATTTTTTTTTACAAATAATCACAAATCCATGAATCTACTCGTAACTTATCACACATATATAATAAAATAACTATATGTTTTAATCTTATTATAACAAAATTAGAATAATACCTTTTCAGCAATACAACCTTACGTAGCATCTTATTTTTATAATTTAATAGTTATTACTTGTACAATAACTTCTACGAAATATAATAAAAGCAGGTCCAACAGATTGTCTATAATAGACATTTTCATTGTTTTTAGAGATTTCGGGCAACTTTTTTGCTCCAACAGATTCTCCATATGGTTCTCCAAAATAGAGATTTTCTTCAAATCGAAATTTGATTCTCTATATTGGTAGAGAGAGAAAACAGAATTTGGAGAATGTTATCATCAATGCAAACATTCATTTAGCAGCTTAAATTAATACCAATATTTCCAACATGGTAAGAAATTGTAAATTTAAACTCTTGCACTTCCCACATCATACTAAAAATGTCACATTTTTTACGATGTCCAATGCACACGCTTGACGATTAATACTTTAATTATTCATAAAATTAAATATTATAAAATAATAATAATTAATAATAATATACTTCCGATCAAATTTAATAAAATTATGCATAATAATATAATCCATTGATATATCAATGAGATTTGAGTCAACGTGAAGAAATTTGACTCTTGAAAAATATGTGTGGTATTCTAACAAGTTTGAAAAGAGTAATAATCTCATTAGAAACATTAACTTTTATAGTATTTTAAACTTATGAATCTCAAATAATAATTAACATGAATCATGACATGAATGTGACATTAAGAAATTACTTGTAGTCTTCTCTATTGACTCAATGAGAAATAATGAAATATTAAAACGATATATTTTGAAATTCTACTTCTATAAATTTTCAGATTCTAAAAGGTTACTTTATTTTGGTTGTACTAAAAAGTTTGCATTTGTCTAATCTGATGAGTTTTATGAATTTGATTGTCGTTATTTTAAATTATATAAAATAAATAAATAGTTAAAAGTTGTTGAATTAATTTTTAAAATGAAGTAATAAAGTTAGGAAATTTAAACTTTTTATATTTAAATTGATTTTTAAAAATATATAAATAAAACCCATGCTAATGGGGGAGAAATTTATTTGGTTCTCCAAACCTGTTAGTAGCTTTCATTACTCCAAAAGATTCACAAGCAATGATAGTTTTTACAAAAACCTTGAAAAAGGCAAAAGAGGTTGCCTATTTCAAGCCGAAATTCAATTTAGTTAAACAATTGGTAGTGTTTCCGAATGTAACACCTCCATCCCCTGTGTTGATGTTAAAAATTTGGCCAAACTTCCAATTTTTTCTAAATAATGACTCCCTGTAAGAATCCCAAATATACAATAATTACAAAATTATAGAAGAGTTGTAAGATTCCAAATATGCTCTCCTTCGGTTTGGAATATGCAAGTATCCCTAGCCCCCCAGCCCATTCCTAACTTTTGTTTGTTAATTATGCAAAGAGTTACTTTTGTGGTCTCCTGTATGCTCAGTACCAATATGCTCCAGATCTTTCCTCTTTCCCAGAATCCTTTTTGTAAAGCCTTCCTCCATCCTCTCTGCAACACCTCTCTACTTCTCTGCGCACTAAACTCATCAGCAGCTTTATTCATCCTTTGAATTCTGATTTCAGGGAAGTTAACCCTATCTAGTTCAATTAGAGCCTTGATATTTTTGTTCAGATCACCATTTGAAATTGAAGATTGCAAATTGTGAGAAGAATTAGCTAGTTTTGATAAAGCATCAGTAACCTTGTTTCCCTCTCTAA
>JAULKK010326682.1:0-11106 GCA_032355705.1 Rubia peregrina | reverse complement strand
ATGACCCATTTTGACCCATTTTATGATGGGTCAAAATTGGTCGAGTCAAAACGGGTCGAGTTGAAACCTCTCAACCCGCGGGTTGAAAGTCATTCAATTCACAGGTAAAAAATGGGTAAACTCGCGGGTTTCAACCCATATACAAACTCATATGGATTTATGTATCATCTCATATGGGTAAAATATGCGGGTTTCAACATATATATTGACCCATATGGGTTTATATACCAACTCATATGGGTAAGCCTGCATGTTTCAACCCATATATTAACCCATATGGGTTTATATACCAACTCATATGGGTAACCCCGCGGTCAACCCATAAACCCAACCCGTTCAACCCATATTTTTCAACTACTCATTTGACACATTAGTCATTTAACTCATTATTCATTTAACACATTACTCATTTAACTCATTACTCATTTTACTTATATCCATACAGGTTTATAATTAGATAACCCGCTTGACCCACGAGTTACGAGTCTATTTTGCCACCCCTGGTGTAAAGAGTACAATAGTAACTTTACTATTTTCTTTTTCTTTTTTAATAAAACAATAGAGTGGTAAAATCCACTTTCATCCAATTCGAGGCTAAATCTGCCAAAAATGGTAAATTTGCACACACACTAACTATTTAGGGTTATATTTGCACTTATGTGAACTATGTAGGATTATATATACACTTTTATTTAACATTTAGGATCTTGTATCACCTCTACATGGTAACAATTAGTTTTATTATAGAATTAAAACTGCGCTGCAGGTGAGCGTTATCATCTTTTGGTCCAATAGAATTAAAACTCATTACTCCAATAACAATGATGAAGAACGTCGGTAGTAAAGCTCTTAAAGCTGTCATTATATGATACTCCTTCTGTTCCATGAGTCTTGACATATCTATTTTTTCATAATTTTCAGTGGTCATGTTTGACCGTCAATATCTCTAATTACATAAAATAAAATTGAATAAAATAATAATATTAAAACAAATAAATTTTAAATAAATTTAACGATATTTCACATAATATTATTATTATAAATATATTATTATATGCCTACGATCAAATTTTACCAAGTTTGACTTAAAAATAAATAAATATACTAATAGGAGAGAATATCCGTGACGAAACCACAATGATAAATGAGTTGTCTCTATGAACAAGCAGGACAGAAGGCTTTGTTGATGATTTATTCTGACGAAAAGGATCACTAATACGTACTGCTCACTCCTTCCCACAGTACACTTTTTCTTTTTTTTGTTCGTCTTATAATAAACTTTTAAATTCTATTTTTTTGGTAAGAAAAATTTATTTAAAACACTCTCATAATTTGTTTCACATCAACTAAAATCTATGTAATTAACCTTAACTTTCTAATTTAGACCAAACTCATGTGAAAAAAATGTGTTGCATTTCAAAAGTTTTAACAGGCCAAAATCATGTGAAAAAAATGTGATACATTTTTAAAAATGTGTTACATTTCTAATTTAGACCAAACTATATGAATATTTGAGTTGTATACAATTCAAAAGTTTAAATAGGATTGAAAGTAATAAGTAACAACAAAATTTATATTCAACGGTCAAACGGGTCAGTGTCTGTCATCCTTAACTTGCCATGCATCCCTCATTTTTTGAATCATAATTCAACGGATTTATTTAAATCTGCAGGAGGAATTGGCAAGAAATATTTTTTAAAAAATAAATAAAATTCAACAATACTTTCTAAAAAAATTAATATATAAAAATAGATCCCACGGTTGAGTAAGTTCTCATGAATATTTTAAAATTCAATTTTCTATCGTTTTAATGTCACTTCATTCACTATGATGGTTTACTATGAATTTCATTGAGAATATCATTACGCCTTTTAAAAAATTATCTTTTCTTATAAGAACAACTCCACCAAACAAACTCTTTATTCACTCATCACATTTTCTTCTTTCAATTCAATTTCAACTACTCTTTTTTACATCTTTTAAATTCTAATGGATAAAATGATATGACAATAATAGTGAAAATGGACCTCATAGTTCGTAATATGTGGGGGTTTAACAAACAACCAAGTAAACTAAGATCAAAGAGGTAAATTTGCTAGGGATTTTGTATATTGAATAATAGAAGAACATAAACGAAAAATGGAGAGAATATGAGTTTGAAGGTTGAAGTTTTGGAAGAAAATACAACTTAATTCACACCTAATCCCGCATCTCTTCTTCTACTAATATCACATTCCCTAACAATCTATAACTAAATTCTAGTTGCAAACCATTATTAACTTTCCAGTTAGTTGGAGCTGGTAGCTTCTTCTTCAGATCTAATTCCTTCTGCATCTTCCTGATTCTTCTGATGCTAACCACTTGTGAATTCCCCACTTTGTCCTTCTGAGTAGTTGGACTTCTTGATAAAGTTCCCCCCTTAAAACTCAACTTGAACTCAAGCTGCAAAAATTAATACTCCCTCTGTCCCAACTAAATCTCTACACTTCCTATATTTAGAAATTTTCTCTATGTCATAAGACAAAAAAAAACCCCTTAAAATAACTAAAAATTACTCAAAAACCTAAACCTAAACTCACTTGCCCTCACCTCTTTTCATTTTCTCTCACGACTCTCTTTGCCCTCTTCAGATCTGTGCCTCTTATCATCAGCCGCTCCGCCCGATTCCTCAGCCACCAGAGGGCGGCGCTCCGGCTCCTTCACAACGGCGCTCCTCCTCCGTGCACAGCTCCTCCATAGCGGCGCTCCTCCTCCACGTACGACCCTCCTTCTCCATGACAACGCTCATCCTCCTCCGCGTACGACAATCATTCTCCTCGTACATCCCTTGACCACGACAACACTCCTCCTCCGCGTATGGCGTTCCTCCTCAACGACATCGTTCCTCCTCTGTTTATGGCTCCCTCACTGCCATCTTCGTCGACCCTCTCCGCCGCGTCGACCACCTGCTCCACTGCTAGCTCCATTGACCCTCTCCACCGTATCTTTCTAAGTCTTCATCAACTGTTTCCCCATCTCCGACAACCCGGATTGTCTTAGATCCGGAGCAAGTTTCTTGTGAGAATAATACAGGTTACTCATAGTTGGCAAGAATAAATAGGGGGCAGGTTTTTCTTGCGCTGGAGATGGCATCTGGAAAGATGGAGAATAAAGGACTAATGTAAGTGGCGGTGTAGAGGCGGAGATAAAAGCTGATGAGGCGGAGAACGGAGATCTGGGACAGAGATGGGGGCATTTTTGGATATTTCAAACCCTCTAAATTAAAAACCAGTCATTTCTCTCTCTGCAGAAATGGTCGGGACAGAGGGAGTAGTGAAATTATGGGAATTGGTTGGTAATGAAAGAGTTGTCCTCCCAAGATGCTTCTTCAATTAGAATATTTCTCCATTAGATAAACCATTGCAACTTATGATCAGTACCAGAGTTAACTATCATACGTTGTAAAATTTTCTCGGGTTCCAACTGGAAGAACTCATCCTGATCAGTACTAGGAATATGTGTAATAGTGGCTGAAGGAGGACCTTGGTGTGGTTTCAGTAATGAGACATGAAAAATGGAATGAACTCTTGAAGTAATTGGAAGTTGTAACTTGTAAGCTACTGAACCAATTTTCTCTAGTACCACATACGGTCCAAAAAAATTGGAGCTAACTTCATGTTGCTTCTTTGAGCTATATAATACTGCATATACTTCTGCAACTTCAAGTATAATAGATCCCTTTCTTGAAAAGCTTTTGTTTTTCCTTCTACTATCAGCATAATTTTTATACCTATCCTAGGCTATCTTCAATTGGTCCTATAAAAATAGCTGAACCTTTTCTCTTTGAATCAAAAAATCTTGAGTGGATGGAATGATTATATCATAAAAATCTTGTAATGGTACCTGTTATGGCTTAACTCTATACAAAGCTTCATAAGGAGTCATCCTAATGCTAGATTGATAGGAAGTATTGTACCACCACTCAACCATACTAATCCATTCCTTCCAAGAGTCAGGTCTGTTTCCACAAAAACATCGCAAGTATGTTTCGAGAATCTGATTAGTTCTCTTTGCTTGGCCATCGGTTCAAGATGATATGCGCTACTGAATTGCAGTCTAACTCTCAATTTAGTGAAAGTTTCCTTCCATAATTGAGTGGTGAAGATCTTATCTCAATTTGTTGTTATAGACTCTGGAATACCATGATGTTTATAGTTCTCTGCTAAAAATATTGTAGAAATATGTAGGGCTGTAAAAAGATGAGAAATACCAATTGAATGTGCATATTTTGTCAATCTATCAATGATCACCATGATTGTATCAAAATCCTGTGATTTTGGAAGTTTTTCAACAAAATCCATAGTAATATGAGTCCATGGTATTGTAGGAATGGGCAATGATTGCAACAATCCAAGAGGGTGGATGTTCTCATGTTTGCTCCTTTGATAAATCTCACATTCTCTGATATAGTGAATAATATCTTCTCGCATATTAGGCCAGTAAAACAAGGATTCTACTCTTTTGATAGAAGTCGTTTGACCAGAATGGCCTCCCAAAGTAGAAGGATGCATTGATTTTATGATAAAATGTTTGGTCCCATGAGAGTTACCAATATAAATTCTGTTATTTTTCTTCAATATGCCATTCACATACTGATAATCACTTGTAGTGGGTGGAATCTGACTGAATGTAGCCTGAAGAATATACTCCTGGGCCTGTGTATCATTCTGTAACTTTCCATTCTTTGATTCACCCAACTAGGTTGAGCTGAAGTGATCACTCTCAGTTTTGAGAACTGAGATAATAATTGATATTTTTTGTCATTGGCATTTAACCCTTTTTCCTGCAATTGTAAATTATAATCATCTATATTAGTTTCATGATGAAATGAATGTTTGGAATCATGAATTGCAAACTGCTATTAATGTTCCACTTTATCCAACTCCAAATCATAATCAGAATTTTCTGAGTTCCCATTTGGTTCTAACTTTGAAATTCTTTGCTCTGCCAACAAATCTTCTCTATCATTCTGATTCACTAATGTCATCAATGTATCCGTTTTATTTCCTTATTGCAATTTTGTGTATTTTCCTTCAAACTGTAAACCAATTGTTGTTGTATTTCCATGCCTCCTGGATAATGCATCAGCAACTAAATTTTCTTTACCCTTCTTGTATTGTATTTCAAAACTAAGTCCAAACAACTCAGTAGCCACTTGTGTTGTAAAGCATTGATCAAC
Source organism: Rubia peregrina (assembly GCA_032355705.1). NCBI lineage: Eukaryota > Viridiplantae > Streptophyta > Magnoliopsida > Gentianales > Rubiaceae > Rubia > Rubia peregrina. Next base: position 5,888 of record JAULKK010326682.1, on the reverse strand, counting down.
GTTTGATTGAGAAGGAACCTGAGAGATTGGTGGTCAGCTATAATGATAAAATGATAGCCAACTAAGTAATGTTTTTTTTTATCAATAGTCATAACAATAGCCAGTAATTCCTTCTCATATGTAGAAAGTTCTTTATTCCTTTGGCAAACAGATTTACTCAAACAAGCAATGGGATGATGATCTTGCATAAGTACAACTCTTATTCCCAAGTCACTTTCATATGATTCTATGATGAAAACCTTATCAAATTCAGGTAATTTTAGCATTGGGGATGTAGTGATATTATGTTTGAGTTTTTGAAATGCCTTAGCAGCTTCACTGTTCCATTTATATGCATCCTTCCTAAGTAAGTCATGTAATGACCTACAAATAGATCCATAATCTTGAATGAACCTCCTATAATAACCAGTTAGGCCTATAAACCCTCTTAAATCTTTGATGTTCTTAGGCTTTGGCCAATCTAAAATGCAATCAACTTTCTTTGGATCCATTTTTACACCCTTAGTAGTGATGATATGTCCAAGATACTCAACTTGTTTCTGTCCAAAGACACATTTGGAGTACATAGCAAACAACTTATGTTGCCTCAAAATATCAAGTACCAACCTCAGATGTTGAACATGAGCTTTCAAAGTTTTGCTATATACTAAAATATCATCAAAGAACACCAATACAAACTTTCTAAGATGAGTCTTGAATACTTGATTCATCCATGATTGAAAAGTGGCTTGTGCATTAGTTAAACCAAAGGGCATCACTAGGAGTTGTTGAATTTCTACTGGTGTACAGTGCTCTCCATCAGTATTTCTTATCCTCTTGTGATCAGCAGCTGCATCTTTAGTTGCTATAAAAGATCCATCCTACAAATTATGACAGTATATATTGCTCCCATCATCTTCTTTCTTCAAGGTGGAGTAAACGATCTTTCTTTTCTTATATTCAGCAAGCTGTCTAGCCTTATAACCTCTGATCAAATTCACCTTAATATTTTTATCAGCACCATAAACCTTCCAATTCAATCTCTCATCCCAACAAGTGATGCTATTGTCTCTGAAATCAAATGATAGGGGACTATAAACCCTCATTCAATCAACTCCTAACAATATGTCTAAGTTTCCCAAAGGTAGCACCCTCAAATCATAACTGAACTGGTGTTGGTTAATCTGCCACACCACTTTAGGACAAAATGAACAACCATGTACTTTACTTCCATCAGCTACTTCTACCATGAATAGCCTGGGTGTAAACTCTTGCTTTAATTTCAATTTTTTAAACAATCTCAGGGTTGATAAAACTATCATTACTCCATGTGTCTAAGAAGATACTAACAGATCTATCCAACAGCTTTCCATAAATGATGATATAATTCTGCTCAGAACCGTTCAGAAACTTTTACTTACTTATCAACATCATTGTTCATTTCCGATTCATTTTTTGTTACAAAGATTTCACCATTTCTTTCCAATCTTAGCTTTCGTACAATTTATCTGTCTGTACTTGCATACATGTCCCACTCTAAACTTCTCTCCACACTTAAAACACAGGTAATTTTCCCTTCTAAATATGATTTCCTGTGGAGAAATCCTTTTAAACCCTCCCTGATTAGCCTTCTTATCATTCTTGATCTCCATGGACGGATCTGTATTCTTCCAATTATTTCTCTCAGCATCAGACTTCATACTATAACCATTACCAGCTTCTGGACTAATAGGCACCCAATTCATATTCTTCTTGTAAATCAGATTAATATTATGTTCTTGTAACAATTCTACTTCTATGGTTTCTTGTAATGTTTTAGGCTTGAATAGTTTAACAGTAGGTTTTAACTCCTCTTTGAGACCACTCATAAAACTTAAAATGAAATGACACTCTGGTAATGAAGGATTCTTACTTATAATATCAGTTCTGAGTTCTTCAAATGATTCTTGGTAGTTTATGACTGAATCTTATTGCACCAGCTTGTTGAATTCTTCGCTCTCGCCCTTGCCTCCTAATTCTCCAAGCCTCTTCATCACTACTTCCTTGAATCCTTCCTATCTCCAATTGGCCTTGACCGATTTCTCACCTTGAAACCGGATTTCAGCCCTATGTTCCAAATAGATCTCTATTGATTCCACTTGTTGAGCTTTAGGAATCTGAAAGAAACAAAAAAAAATCAAATTTTCTGAGCCATTCTCTAGGTCTTTCTCCATTAAACATAACCAATTCGATCCTTGGATTCTGATTTCCCAAATTTCTAGCAATTTTCTACTTCCAAGGGAAGTTGTTCTCCTCCTGTTTTTCAATTTCCTCTCTAAACAAAGCATTATTTCTTCCTATAAAAAAACACCATGATTTTGAGATTCCTGAGATGGACCTTGCAAATAGGATGAATTATTTGTAGGAGTATTGCTTGCAGGTGTATGACTTGATTCAGCTTTCTCATTCTTTGTAAGCTTTCCATCATTCTTCTGCAATACGTTGAGAATCATTTCTTCCAACTGTTGAAACCGTGATCCATTCGATTCTCTATATCTTTGTTCATAGCATCGAACTTTTCCTCTATTGCTGAATACACCTGAACACCTTGCATCTCCAGCTGAGATTTCAAATTTGCAGCCAAATCAGAAATCTTCACATCATGATCCTTGAGATGGTTCCCAATAGTTTTCAATCTCGTGGTTTCCGCTATCATAGTCGAGGACTGTACGGCTTTGATACCAATTTGTAACAAACAACTAAGTAAACTAAGATTTAAAAAGGTAAATTTGCTAGGGATTTTCTATATTGAATATTCGAAGAACAGAAACGAAAAAAGGAGAGAGAATATGCGGTTGAAGGCTGAAGTTCTGAAAGAAAATACAACTGAATTCACACCTAATCATGCCTCTCTTCTTCTACTAATATCACATTCCCTAACAATCTATAGCTATCTTCTAGTTGCAAACCGTTATTAACTTCCCAGTTAGTTGGAGCTGGTAGCTTTTTCTTCAGCTTTAATTACCTATGCATCTTCCCGATTCTTCTGATGCTAACCACTTGTGAATTTCCCACCTTGTCCTTCTGTATAGTTGGACTTCTTGCCAGGAGGGAGGTCTATTAAGCCCATCTCTCCTGATGCTAACCACTTGTGAATTTCCCACTTTGTTCTCATGTATTGTTGGACTTCTTGACAGGGGGAGGTCTATTAAGCCCATCTCAAATAGTACTAAATATACAGCTCAACGGAATAGCTGTATAGTGGGACTTCTTGATAGGGGGGAGGTATGTTAGAGCATGTACAATGCAAAATTCTCATTTTGGGACTTTTGCACTCTCTCATATCAACAGACTCAAATTTCACAATTATTCAATCACGTCCATGTCATACAGTCCCTTCCACCATCATCTTTGACTGGTCCCATTATATTTAATTATTTTCAACTCACGATTTATATTTGTAGTAGATTAATTATTAAAATAGAAATAAATTAATTATACTTAACTAAATATATTTTTTTCCTGTTGTATTAATATAAAAATATTATGTCTAATAATTTGAAGTTGTGAAAATTATTTATATAAAAAATAAAATTAATTATATGCATACATTCGTTAACCAAATCAAATAAATAGAGTTGAATTATGTAATACATAATTTCAAGGCTAAATTCATTTATGAATTCATACAATATGCTAATTTTAAACCTATATTAATTATGTTAAAAATAATGTTATCATATCTTATTTTTGAACATTCAATTTTATTTTAAATATTTGTCTTTCAACTTTTAAATATTAATAATACGAAATTATAATTTATTTAAAATTTATTTTTTATAATTAGTTTAACCTTTAATCAATTCGCGTGATACATTCTCAAAAATAAAAATAATGAAATATTAAAATTTAAGTTAAATGATTTTGTTGGAGAAAGGAAATGTGAAGTTAATAAAAAGAATGAAATGAGAAAGTAAAAAAATACAATCGAAAGAAGAAAAAAATGACAATGAAATGGACAAATGCATAAATGAAAGCGGACAAGGGTTTAATCTATGTGACCCAAATGCCACATAACGTGGGTCCCACATCTTTTACATGTCTGGGGAGGAGCAGCCTCTTCTTTGCCATGTGTACTAAATTGTTCAAGAGATGAGATAAAAGACTCTCATTGTGAGGTTTTTGGAGTTTTTTTATGGGCAAAAAACTCGATTGCATTTGCACATGCTCTTAATCCCATCTCTTCTAATGCTTACCACTTGTGAGTTTCCCACTTTGGACTTCTTGACAGATTGTTACAACCAGAGAAATTCCAGAGAAATTACCAGAAGAAACCTTTAGAATTAGGAGAGAAAGAAAGGCTTTAAACCAGCTCACTGCACCATGCAAATTGATCCGATTACAATGGATAACTTCTACAAACTACTCTTCTCCTATTATTAATACCTTGCTAAACCTTGCAACCGTTTCAAACTACCCAATTGTAACAGCTTTTCCATTCTTTATCAGTGTTTAGCTCTAGAAGTTACGCCAAACAACCTCCTCTCTACTTTATTTATCCGCCGCTGATGAGTTATCGATGAAAAGACCGATTTACCCTTCATGATCATGACAGACCATCCCTCTTACAATAAGCTTGTCCTCAAGCTTGAAATCCAGGAAATTAGGAAATTGAGTGGGTAGCACAAGGTATATAATCCAATGAATACCTTCGGTCTAAGCTTGGGCACAATGATTCAGTAATATGATAATACCGATGCCCTTCAATTTGCGTCCCAATGAGACTGACCTGGTGCAGCCTATACGCACTGGTTTCGAACATCAACATTTTTGCACCATTCTTCCATTCTGTACGTGCTGATCTTGAACACTGGTGATAACCTTCTTCTTAAAATCCTCTGTGCCCCCGAAGCAAAATAACTTCAGATTTTTTCCTAGTAATTGATACTGAACGTTTTGAATATGTTTCTTCATCAAAAAGGCTTGCTTCCCTGCCATTTCTCTGGACTGCATTTCAGTAGTTAGCTCTTCAAGAACATGATAATCCCAAAGAATCTTCCATGCTTTATGAACTGCATTGGTTCTTCTAGTCTGAATGCAATATACTTAATAAAGCCAAATGTCTTCTTGAATTCTCCATGCTATGCTATGGTTTCTGCCAAATGTAAGGAAACCATGTATATGTTGGTAAGCACCATTGAACAAATTATTTCCACAAATCACCTCCTGCAAATTATTAACCTCATATTGCACACTATCCCCTCTATCCCCATCTTTAGGATTTCAGCATACATGCTTCCCACATCCTCAAAATTTTCAATATAAATTGAGGAGCCATCAAGGTTGAACATTCCACGAGCAAAACTCATGGGGACACTCACCAATTGCTTCTTATATGTAGGTTCTTCAACCATGAACAATTCACTCCTGATTTGTATATAAACAATCATCATTTCTTTCGAGCAAAAAATGACTTAGGAATATGTTTCATTCCATCACCCAAGTTATTGACAACATATTCATCAAAAGATAGCTTCACTTCTTGGACTACTCCACTTGTCATTTTTTTTAGTTTCAATCCTTATGCAATCCCTATTAAACCTAACAGCCCTTCTAAGAGTATGTGCAGTGGTGATTTCTTAATTTTTAAAAACCGCTCTAGAAAAACACCCACAGTGATAGTTTCTAGACCGGTTTTTAGTTAAAAAACCGGTCCCTAGTTTTTTAGCAAGGAGAAACCAGTTCCATGCCAATGGTCTGACAGACGCACATGAGATTGTCCTCCTTCTGGCATTTAATTGACCAGGTAGTGGGACGTGTGTCGGCTTGGCAGCACTCCACGCGTCCCACTGATAGGGGTGAGAACGAACACGCACGTTCGTGAAAAAGCTCGGGATCGGCTCGATTATAGCTCGGATCGTGATCGTTCG
>JAULKK010326672.1:0-11106 GCA_032355705.1 Rubia peregrina | reverse complement strand
AAAAAATTAATTTGAGGCCCTCTTAGAGATTATATATATATATTAATCATTAAATATTAAACATTTATTCAAGTGCAATGAATATATTTTTTAATATAATGGTGAAAATTATTTGAAAAGTGTTATCCTCCTAACTTTTCTCGAAACAAAATCATCTATTAATTTTTCATAATTTACTTTTTCCAAAAATCATTCTCGATTGCTATCAATACTAGTCAATTTAGTCTTTCTTGTAACATTTTCGAGCGCAAATAAGACTTCGCAATTTTAATTTTAAAATACTTCTCTCTGCAGAAGCAACAATCATAGGAATAGTTAAAAGGAATTCCATATGCAATAAGAGAATTAGGAAACCATTCCATATGTTTGAAAATTTTCATAATATCAACAACTCCCATTTTTTTCATTGGGCAAGAATTCTCTAAGTAGTTTTAACTCCATAAACAGTTCAATAACATCAATATCATTTATAGAGTGTAACTTATCATCTATAGAGTGTAACTTATCTAAGTAACCAGACACATTATCATATTGTTAATATTTTTCAAATCTAGAAGTAAGTGAAAGAATTGCTTGTTCAATAATATATAAGAACTAATTCACTGGAAATGATTCTTCTGAAGTTTGTGGAATAACAACGAATGCATCAATAGGACTCTCATTAAAATATATTTTTTCTTCTAATTTCACGTCTCTTAGAAAATATGGGATCAATATCTAAATCAACTGCAATTTTTTTAGTTATATCCATAGCATTAAAAAAGATGATTTCTCTATATTTCCCAAAATAATAAATCAATACCTTATTTTTATAATAACATCATAAATAACCATATCTTTTGATTGCAAAAGTTTACTAACCAAATTTACCAAATACAACGTATCATACCAAATAATTATTCCCATAAGAAAGTCAAAACCACCAAACTCACTGAACGCCAAGGATTTAGTTTCACTTCTTACTTTAGAATCATATCATCACTTCTTAGTTGTAGTAAACTTTCTCTAATTTCAACAATTTGAAATTGTATAGTTTTAACACTATCAATACGACTGTCCCGATGATAATGATTTTAGGATGAAGCCTTTTAAATTTTCTTTTAAAATATTCCATATTTTAGTAGAGTTTGCAAAAATTGTATAAATGTGTTGAGTAATCTCAGTCGGTCTAGGGAAAATGAAAGAAAAGAGACCTTCTATATTTTATTTTAATTTATTAAATACAACCCTATTATAAGGGGTTTAAAAATTGGGCCCTCAATTCTTTGGAGGCCCTGTGCGGTTGCTCACCTTGCACATGCTATTAGACGGCCCTGCTTAGAAGTGGAAATCATTTGTGCCTAGGGTCCCGTAACTTTTTTTTAATCCATTCTTAATGTTTTTTTTGCATATTTACTAGATTTACATTGCTCACTAGTTAATTTGTCTTTAAATTCTTAATGTATAAAAACCAACCAAAAACCTCCTCTTTACATGCTTATATATGTGTGTGTGTGTGTCTGTGTGTGCATCTCTATATCTAGTGTGGTATTCACCTTTATATGTGAAAACCCATAGAAAATTCCTCTACTTTGTGGACGACCCCGACTTGCCACTATCTACTTAATTGTATGAAGTAAGCATTTAGGGCTTACAAATTGTATCTTTGAGGGGTACGATGATGACCTCCCAAATTTTGGTGCCATTTTCGGGAAAGAGGCGTGTATATTTAAGTGTTTGGGCATATTATGACTCCCAATCTCGAGCAACAACCAATGTGCATCACATATCTGGCGGTTAGAGCTAACGGGAGTTTTTATTTAATGTCCGGATTGATACGTTTGCTACCATCCTTTCTTGGTATGCAAGGGGAAGATCCCAACAAACACCTCCTCGACTTTCATATGGTTTATAGTGGGATGCTCCCCGAAGGGGTAAACGAGGAGCTTTTTATGTTAAAGGCCTTCCCATTTTCATTGCCAGACGCCGCAAGGGATTGGATCCATTATCTTTCATTCAGAAGCATCACCTCTTGGATTGATTTGAAGAGGAAGTTCTCTCAAAATACTTCACAGCTTCAAAATCCACCATCTTGAAGAAAGATATTAGCATCATCCAATGACACAAGGAGTCATTTTATGGCTATTGGGAGAGGATTAAGAAACATCTCGCTAGTTGTTCGTATCATGGCTAATTGGATGGGGATTTGGTCTATTATTTCTATAATGGTCTTCTTGATCAAGATCAAAGGCTAGTGAGGGGATCTTGTAATGGTTCTCTTGGGAACAAGCCATCGAGGCATGTTATGGAGCTCTACGAGGAGCTAGCCGAAGAATCGAGAAATTTTAGCTCAAGAGCCGATTTAAGGAGGCAAAACCCCAACAATGCAATTGTTCCATCTAACAATGGGAATCTTGAATACCAAGTATCGACACTCACTTCTATGGTCAAGACTTTGATGAAACAATCCAGAGCTAAACCACATGTGAAATCTTGCGAGATTTGCTCTTCTCAACTTCCTACGGATGCATGTCCTACTTTTCCAGATGATTATGTGGAGGAGGTGAGTGTCATGAGATATCAAGGAGGCCAAGGATATCAAAATTAAGGGTATCAAGGATATCCATACTACCAAGGAGATGGAGGCTACCAAAATCAGTCTTACAATGCGACCAACCAAGTCCACCCAAATATCCAATATGTGAATGCATAAGAGGGTCAAAATGTTCAACCTTATCGCCCTCCTCGATAAAAATATCAGCTACCACAACCTCAATACCAAAGGCTAGGTGATAAGCCTCACAATCAAGGTGAAATTTTGGGGATGTCAAAGGTGGAAATCATGCAAGCCATTGGGAAATTGACCATGTGTGCAGACATGACCGAGAAACACCAATAAAAGATCGACTGTAGCATAAAAAACTTAGAGAATCAAGTGAGCCAAATGGCTAAAATCTTGAATCAAATTGAGGCAAGATATTCGAGGAAACTTCCTTCTCAACTAGAGTTTAAACCTTTTCAAAATGTGAGTGTATCTCATTGAGGGATGGAAAGGAAATAAGAATTCCACAAGGCAAGGTTGATGTTAAACGGGTGTTTGAAAAGGAAGAATATGTTGAGAAGAAGGTCGTGGTGGAGACCTTTGTGCCTAGGCTGGGATCAAATCTTTAAACCTCATCCCCTCCTCGGAAGAAATCCAAAGTGGCAGAGATCTCTATCTATGAGCCGGAACCACCATTTTCGGAGGCCTTAAAGGATAGGAGGACCAAGGGGGACAACAAAGAAATCTACGAAGTCTTTTGTAGATGCTAGGTAAACATTTCACTCTTGAATGCTATAAATCAAATTCCTAGGTATGCTAAATTTCTCAAGCAGTTATGTGCCATCAATAGGAAACAAAAATTGAAAAGTAAAAAGAAGAGTGGAAAAAGCGAGTATGTCCTCGCCGTTTTTAATGATGAATTACCTCCTAAAATGTGATGATCTGGGAATGTTTAGAATCCCTTGTGTGAAAGAGGGGAAAAGTAACAGTTTCATGCTAGATTTAGGTGCTTGAATTTATGTGATCACATATTCTTTATATGAGAGTCTAGATCTAGACACTTTGCACAAAATCGGGGTTGTTATCCAACTAGGGGACCACTCTAGCACATACCCAAAAGGTATTGTGAAAGATGTGTTGGTGAAAGTGGACTCTTTCACATTCCCTGCCAATTTTTATATCCTTAATATGGAGATTGATAATCATGTCATGCCTATTTTGTTAGGTAGGCCATTTTAAAAAACTTCAAGGACAATAATTGATGTGCATAATGGAACATTAACCATGAAATTCAATTGGGGGAAAATAGAATTTGGCACTAACAATTCTATTGATCATCCTAGTAGATACCATTCTTGCCAAGCTATTGATATTATTGATGATATAAAGAAAGATGTGTTTGAGCTCAATGAAAGTAGTTCCATAAATGTTGTCATAGATGATGCTTTAAATTATGCTTTGATTGCAAGTGTTGTTAGTACTAACTTGAAGGAAAACAACAATGGTGAACACCCTCGTGGGGAAGTAACTTTCATCACCCTTCGTGTTTCCAAGGTAAATCATATAAAAATGGGTTTCTCTCCTTCTTGTGAGAAGACTTTGGTGGAAGAGTGCAAAACATCAACAAAAGTTCTTAAATGTTCATCTCTTGGGGAAGGAGAGAAACCCCCCACATGATCATCTAATTGAGATTTCCATGTAACAAAAAGGTAAACTACTAGACATGTTCAGAGAACATTAGGAAGCATAAATCTATGTGCAGAAAATCTTGTTAGGGGATGATGTAGATCCCAAATGTTTTGTCTCAGACAGAGGAAAGGAATCTGATCTTTTCGGTCTATGTTGGGAATAAGTCCAAGAAGGGAGGTAAGTCGTGCCAACGACATTAAATAAACTTGGTTTTGATCATCCGGATCGTCACTCTACACTTTTCGTTGATGTTGTTTCAATTTAAGTGTTTGTCATTAATTTCATTATTTTTCCATGTTATTTTCACGGGTGTGTTTGCCCATGATTTTGTAGAAAAGTGAAAAGCAATGACTGGTTGTATGATGGAAAAGCAACTTAGAAAAAGAGACGAAAGCTTGAAATTTGGGTAAGAGTAAAAAATTTCTAAGTATGTGGAAGGCTTGATCATTGCGAGTCGCGACGCATATGTCACGACTAGCGACAAACAGGGGATTTGTACACTTCCCAGTCCTTCATATTCGCGACTCACGACATGGACTTTGCGAGTCGCGACCCAATCAGAGGAAATTTTTGAGAATGTGAACTTTCAGTGCCAGAATTCGCTAGTCGCGAATGTTAGTTCACGAGTCGTGATTATTTGGTTCCCACATCGAGGCATAATCAGAGGGAAGTTAAAAAAAATTGAACTTTCAGTTCTCATTTTTGCGAGTTGCAACTCCACATTCGCGAGTCGCGACCAAATCAAAAAAAGAAATCAACTTACGGACCCTGACATTCGTGACTCGAGAATAGAGTGTTGAACGCCTTGACTAATTTTGTGACTCGGGACCAACTCGTCAAACGTCATGACGGAATCAAATAAGTTCTATTTTTTGTGAAGTTTCAATCCCCATATTTCGTAAATCTCGAACCTTAAGGCACAAGTCACGAATGTCTGGGTTTGACCATATAACTCCTTAACTTCCACATCTCGAGTCAGGACCCTCATTCGTAACTCACAACACCAGCCCAGATTAGCTATTTAAAAAAAATGGCAGAACCAGGCTCCCTCCCTCACTCTTCTCCTTTCCTCTGCCGCCCTCTACTCTTCCTCACCTCAATACCCCCTCTCCGACCATAAATCACCTCATTTATTGCCGAAATCAATGCCCCCACTCCTTCTACTCCAAAATTCCACCCAACTAAAAACAAATTTATTCAAATTTCAAAGAAAATCGGAACCCTAGTTTTTGGGGATTTTTCGGATTTTGATTACTTAGGGCTATATATTGTTGTAGGCTTTGCTTTTTCACCCTAATACACTCGTTTTTGGTATGATTCCTCATTTTTCTTGTGCTTACATGTAATTTGTATGTAAATTAGGGAATCATATTGAAAACGAGCATTTGCTCCCCTGTTGTTGGGTCCTGTATTGCTTTCTTGTTGCTTGTTGTGAAGCCTTACTCCATTAAAACTCGTGTATTCTCCACTGCGTACTCGGTCCACGCCCCTCTAAAGGCTTGGTGTGCAAGGTGCAACTGAGATGAGTGCGACATACGTGGAATGTAGGCAGTAGTCGTGACACTCTAGTGTGGCTAGGCCGCACGATTAGCTCCTTGAAAGGGCGACCTGTGACAGCTGGTATCAGAGCACTAATGTAGTATGGGTGATTTTGTATGCACTAATCTCTGTGATCAATACCTATTTTGGAATTGATTGATGCCAATTTCTTCATTTTGAGTATGATTGAGCCTAGGTTTTGAATTTTTAGATATTTCAACAATGGTTAAACTTAATGACACATATCTATGTTTGTACTTATAGTGACTAACATGGTTGACGAGTAGGCTATGTAATGATCTCACGTTTTTTGAGGGGTTGAGTGAATACATTCATCAACGTGCACATAGTTAAATAAGTGTATCATTGAGTTAGGCATATTCATAAATTGTGAGAAAGTGGCATGTTTCATATGGCTTCATGGAATAAGACATGAGTGTATTATTGATCTATCCAGAAATGGATGACATTTTTTTTTACATATAACCACATACACACATACTAGCACCCTTATAGTTACTTGTGTTAATGGTGGTATGTTAACTACATCATTGTAATTGTAATTGCTAAAACTCTATAATGGTGTTTTGATGTTTGTCATTATATGTTCAACATATTTGTGGGATAATTTATAGGTTGAAGTTATATGTTCTATATTTTATATCCTTGTACGTTTGACATTCTTTGCTGTTTTCATGGTCATGGCTCCGAAGAAGATGCTGAGAGTTCCTCAGATGGCGGGTCGTTCCACCCCTCCACCCTGGCTCCTGAGCCATCACCACCACTTCCAGATCGATTCATGGGTTTGACCCTGATAACTCGGGTGTATGCAGAGAGGTGGAACATTGTAGCCACTCGTAGGATGCAAGGAACCAGCTTCATTGATGGGGTAGCGTTATATGCTCTAGGGTTGAGCCAGCCAGTCTGTTGCCTCCTCTCCAAAGGGGAACTTGAGGGATTTATGGATAAGAAGGCCCCCATGTACATGCAATATACTTTGGATTTCCTCTCCATAGTGCAATTATGCAGTATGAGAGATGGTAGTTGATCACTGCAGTGATTGAGCCCGGTGGCACTTTTGTGAGCTTATTCCTTCCATTGTCATTTCTACCATATATGCCCTTTTTGTCTACATTGATGGAAATGCAGAGATTTAAGTGTGGGGAGGATAAGTAGCTCTAGAATTCATTTCTTTTGGATGATTTTGTTTTGGGATATTCCTTGTCTTGGATATTTTTTGCTTTTGGGATGTTTTTCTTCATTAGTTTGGATATTAGGATTGCTTTTCGCTATTTTTTATTAAGAAAAAAATTGAAAAAATAGAAAATGAAAAATAAAATATAACCCACTAAGTTGAAACCCCGAGAGGGCAATTTAGGCAACATTGGGGCCCGAATAGGCCAAAAACTCGAAAGGGCGGTCTAGGAAAAATGAGAGGCTAAATATGTGAGTGAAATGTGAGCCAAAGAAACATGTTGTGTGGCTAGGATGAAAACCCGAAAGGGCACCTAGGCAAAATGAGAGAAAGAGAGAAAAAGAATATATATATATATATGTGTGTGTGTGTGTGTGTGTTACAATTTACTCATTTTCCGGCATTGGAGTCATAAGGTTGCAGTTGACGCATGGATAGATTGGGTAGCCCAACATCATGGGCCTTCTTGGGATTGGGTAATTTAGTGGGGAAACCAAAGTAAGGTATAAAATTCTTGATTCTTGGTATACTTTGTTTTTGGGTTGATATATTGGTATGAAGTGAAGTTGTATTTGAACATTTGACATAGTTTTAACTTCACTTGATACCATTGAATTTTGGGATTATCAATTCAAAAGTTTAAGATGTTTTCATGGGAATTAGTGAATTGATAGGCGGAATGATTGGGTAGAGTTAGGAATGGGGGTTGTGTGTGAATTATCATTTGAGCATGATTTTAGGACTTATAAAATTGAGAGGTTTTGTGAGGTTTTTTATTGGGGGAATATTAATATTAGGGTTGAGATGCATGAATTTCTTTGCTTGCTTGAATCTTTTCTTACTCGAGTACGAGTATGGTTCAAGTGTGGGGAGGTTTGATGTGTCCATTTTAGGTGCATATTTTGGCACTTTTCGGATTCATTTTTGTGCTCTTTTGTCATCTAGAGCTTATGTTTTACCTTGAAATTCACTTAGGAGAGCTAAGAGAGGCTTTTACACGTTTATGACTTTTCCAATGGATTTTGTGTGGCGGAGCAAAAACATCGAGACTTGAAGACCGAAGACCATTGAAGATGAATTAGTTCATAATTTGAAGACTTGAAGAGAATTAAAGTTGAAATAAATCTAGAACTAGAAAAGGAAGAAGAAGAAATAAAAATTCTGATTCTGGTCACCCATCGCGAGTCGCAACATCTTGTTCGCGAGTCGCGACGAACGGGTGGTCAGAACCCCTTTATCCTTCTTCTTGTACTATAAATAACACCCTTTTATTCTCCTTTTCCATGATTTCTTCTCCCGACTTGTACCTCTAAAACCCTAGTTTTCTACCGTTTTCATCTTGTTTTTATGTTTAGATTGCTATTGTTGTTTACTATGAATTCTAGTATCTAAACTTAGTCTTGGGAGAAATTGATTAAGGCTTCCAAGCCCATGTCTTGAGAACTATATGTGAGTTATTTAATGCTTCTCTATTGTGTATTTATTGCGCTTTGAATTTGGTTCTTGAACACATTAATGGTGTTGGAAGTTTGAGTATATGAAATGCTTGTATGATTGCTTGTTAGGGTGAGAAGAAAGTAGCTAATTTCCTCTCTTTTGATATGGAATTCAAAAGCATGTATTAGAGCTTCTACTATGGTTGATGATTTGATAAATGGTAGATTAATATGATAATGTCAAATTCTTTGTCATGTTTGTTTTGTGTAGCAAATAGGAGAAGTTTATGAACGTTCCTGACTAATCTTGTTTAAATGCATGAATTGGTTCAATCCTTAGACACGGTGTAGTGTTTATAAGTGTTACCGAGCTTGTTGATTCTTTGTAATTAATGTCATTAATGGGATACTTTTAAGCTTTGATCGACTAAAGGAGTCATTAGTGAGGTTTAGCAAGAGATGTCAAATTCACTCTTGTAAACTACTAACAAAAAAGGATAGAAGATTTATCTTCAAAACAAGTACTAAAAATATTGAATAGGTTGTATGTTCAAGGATAGATAAGAGGCTTGGAAGTGGAAATCAATTGTGCTCATGGTCCCGTAACTTATGTTTAATCTCTTCTTATATAGTAGTTTGTTGCATATCTACTAGATTTACATTGCTTGCTAGTTAATTTGTCTTTGAATTCTTAACTTAGAAAAACCAACCAAAAATCCCCCCTCTTTCCATGGTTTTATATATATATATATATATGTGTGTGTGTGTGTGTGTGTGTGTATCTATATCTAGTGTAGTACTCACCTTTATATGTGAAAACCCTTAGAAAATCCCTCTTCTTTGTGGATGACTCTGACTTGCCACAATTTACTTAAATGTATTTAGTAAGCATTTAGAGATTATAAATTGTATCTTTGAGAGGTACGATGACGACCTCCCATGGAGCAGCATAATATTTTTCTGAACAATATATATTTTTCGCTATTTGATGTCTATGTTTTAGATTAGTTATTACATCAAGTAAAAACCTCACTTATGTTTAAAAATTAATGGATGAGGAGAAATTTGTGGAAGGACTTAAACTGCATCTTGCAATGTCGCACTCTTTTCACCTATGAAAGATTACCATGGCCATAATATTCATATTTTTTATGTATATATAAGAATAGTGAGATGAGATTATTATAATGTAGATTGTCCAATTTAAATTCTTCATTTTAAAATTATTTACTTTGAATCAAAGACCGTGGTGGGATTCAACACTTTAATACATATTTACCTTTTTCAGCTTTCACTACACCACCACATGTTAGAAGTTGAATCAATTATCAGCCACATTCGTTGTAAACCAAGTCTTATAATCCATAAACAAGAAAATGTATCCCATCCCTATATTTGTGTTGAGAATATTTATTGGTGGTTAGAGCTATCATTGTCATGTTAGTTTGTTCAAAGAAGAAGATTTATGCATTTGTGAATTTGTGAAAGAGACTAACAAAAAATAGTTCCACATTAAATACCAGAGAGAAATGAGATTACAACGACAAATTTCTTAATATTGAGTACATATGTTTTGTAATCTCAATTAACATATTTTATGTGAGTTTCAAATTACTTTTTACAAGCAACAATGTAAGGTAACATATGTTTTAGTTTAGTTATTAATCTTGCACGATAGAAGAAAGTGTGCTAGAACAAAAGCATTGTGTGATATGCATTAGAAAGGAAATGTATCAGCTTCATACCTTTTTTTTGGAAAAAACGGGAAACTTTCTCATTACCAAAATTTCTGTAAGGAAACATACAAAATATTTACCAACTCTACTCTCATTTCTATCTTTGCTACCTCATCCTTCTGGCATCATTCTACAACATTTTTCTCTAAATTTTGGCTTCATCCACACTCTATATACAATATTTTCAGCTATACTTCTACTAGGTATTCCTTGCTTTCAGATATTCCAAAGATATTCCAAAGCATGCCTCATTACTTCTCCCCCAAATGTTGTACATTGTCTCTGCTAAAGCAGACTTTTTCAGCTCTGATTTCCATCTTCTCCCCTTGTAGATTCTAATGCACCAGTTTCTTTCTTCTTCCCACTCACCCAGAACCTTTCTTAACTTCATCCTTTTTAGTACTTCAGCCCAAACTTCTTTTGTTTTTCTGCATCCAAAAAACAGACGTTTCATAGTTTTATCATCGTCAAATAAATGCATTGACTTCCCTTGTCAGCTCTAAATCTTTTCAACATGTCCTTTGTTGCCAGCCAATTTTGACATCTCAGCAATAGTATAAATTGAGCTTGAGGCCTAGCTTGATTGTTCCATAGCAGTGAACTCCATTCCACCATTCCCTGATCTCCTCTGAGCCCTTAATACAACTTTTGCATTTTGAATTTCCCCTTTACATTTTCTACATTCCTCAATGTTCTACATTTTCTCCCTGCATTTCATGATTTTCTTCAATAACCAGGAGAAACTTGCTAGCATCTGGATTTCCATGTTCCCTCCTTTTACATAATAAGCATGAACCCAACGCACCCATAACCTGTCAGCTTTTCTGCTCAAGTTCCACAGAAGTTTGGCCATGCAAACATGATTCCTGATGAATCTGATTCCACCGGTTAGAGTCTCTCGTCGTGATCTCCAAATCTCGTCCAACCTGCAAGACAATGCCCCCGGTGTTCGGGGGGTAAATACTCTGATGCTTAAGTTAGTATAAGCGT
>JAULKK010326661.1:0-11106 GCA_032355705.1 Rubia peregrina | reverse complement strand
TTGCTATTCTCGGGGAAGTCTATGACGCCGATCGTCTAGGGTGACCCGAGGGTAAGGGTTATTGTGTGGCGCCGATCTCCCACTCTAACTATAACCGAGGAGAGGCGAGAAACATCTTCCCTCGGAAGGTGTTGATAAGTTCTCCATAATATGCGATTAATGCATAAAAATAAGATAGTTATTCGATGATCAAAGGATGACTAGAAATGTAAACCAATTGCGCCCAAGACTCGTGCTAGTGTTGGGCGTAGCTATATTGTTTTCTCTAAGTGTTGTTTAATTTAGCTATTTAAAGTAGTCATAGTGTTTTCTAAAATCAAAACTCCCAAAATTGGTTACCACACATGTAGAGTGACATCTTTGTGTGCTTTTAATTACACTTAACACTCAATAAAACCCCATTTTCCCCGTGGATGACCCCGACTTGCTACTATCTACTTTCTAGTAGTTAGCCGCAATTAGGGATATAAATACTATGTTTGAGAGGCACGGCGACATCCTCCTAGAACCTCATCGGGTATAGGATATTCTGTTGAATTCCTCTCTTCCTCATCTGGCATTTCGTGCTCTGCCTTTTCAGACACTCTAGCCTCGAACATTTCCTACATGATTATTCTCATTACTAGTGTATAACCCTCTTGACTCATGGTGTGAAGCATCTAATTTTTAGTTGTAACTTGACTATTTCTTGCTCTTAGACCCTAAAAAATCAGCATAACAAATGTTTAGGTTATGAAATCAACAAGGTGAAATGAGAAGGATAAAGTTCACACATATCCCCTGTAAATAACTGACGCAAGCAACTTGTCGATAATGTAATCGGACCAATAGATTGGACAATACGCGACGTCACTCAATGTCAGACCAAAATAGTCACTAAACTTAGTTTACGAACGGTGTTATACACAAGTTAGTTATAACGATCAATAGACCGATTTGTAGCATGCGACGTCGCATGTTCAGATTGTGTTATTCATTTTGAGCCTAACTTTGGACCTTTACGATTAATACATGAAAAACAACCACAAAATAAATGCACATTTGAAATTACACAAGAACCTATACTCATGTATACGCATGTATATCCAACAATAATATGCATGCATGTACATATATATGTGTGTGTGTATCCATAGTGTATATACTTGTAAGCATGTAAATGTAAATCCCTTACCGATTGTTTGTCCGCTAGCTTTCTTGCAACAAAATGCTTCCAACTCAATTCACTTATAAATTAATGCCTAATTATTGGGTTGCAATTCCTCTTCTTACCAAACACGTAATCCCCTGCCAATTTAGCCACAAAATCCCTCTATCTTTCACTGAAGCGTTGTGTTGTTTTCCTCTTCAAATCTGTCATATCCTCACACTCGATGTCGAAGGAAACCTCAATGGCCTTCCATAGTTTTTCCTTGTAAGTATCATCAACACGAGGCCATGACTCGTACATAAAATATCTACCTTAGTTCAAGGTAACTAGACCATCTCAATTTCTATCCTCAACCTATTTCATTCTTAATGTAATCAAACTTCATAGGATATTTCATGCCTTTATCCACCATGTCGATCAATTTCTTGCAAATTCCCTGACCCCGACCCTTCCTGTGCCTTTTTTATCCATTGATATCTTCCCCTATTTCGAGTTGTTTCCTCTTATTGGGGTTCACCACTACAACACCTTAACATAATATTAATTAAAGACACTCGTCAATGATGGGGGTAATATATAAAGTTCAACCTTTTTCCACACAAAGGGTCTTAATATATGAATTAACATTCAAAAATCAAAATAATCTATACAAAATGCACTACACCACTACAAACATGTCATCCATTAGGGGATACATAAAATAGATATCTCTTAAAGTTGATCTTCACATCAAGAAATTTATGTAAATCAAACATTTTATGTTATTTCAATATCAAATAACCACCATTAGTAAAGTCCAATTCCTTGGTGAACAATTTTCCCAACAACACTGTGAATCACCCAGAAATGACATTGTTTCAATGTTTATCCCTCGAATCAGCTCAGTCAAGTGAGACTTTTCCCTTTTCTCGTTTCATTTGTTCCCCTCATTCTCTTTCAGTTGTTCCCACTTCTTTTCCCTTCTAATCGTTCCACGGGATTATCGCTGGCGATTCACCCTCGCTATTTGTTAGGACCGTCGTATCCAAGTGATTGAAGTTGGCATCTCCATAGTTATTGTCAACCGGCCTGGTGATGCCCAAAATCTAAAAACCCTATGCGAGATGAGCTAGCGACACTGACGAGCCCCACCGCATCGTCGACAAGCTTGGAGGTGGAATGACAGAGGTATCATGCTGGTGATGTCAATCTAAGAAGTGGAACTGCGGATGATTCCAAACTTTTGCACTTTTGATTGTAGACTTTTGTGGACATCTTTACTCATTGTTAGGATCTTGTAAGCTTATGATTTTTCATGTGTGGATAAAAATTATTTTCTTGGGTTTGCTTGTTGTACTATGGTACTGTTGATCTTCTTAGCTTGTGTTTTGTGGTAGTATGTTAAGTATTTATGTTTGTTGTATGAAATCATCTCCATTTTTATTAAGTCTAAATTTCACATAGTTTTGGTTAGTTTTTCAGGTGATATAAAGGGGTATATTTGAATGAGAATCATGGATGCAGCTGAATGTTGAAGAATTTTTGCTTGCTATGGAGAGCCTAAGATATAGAGTTGCATCTAATGCAATGCAACATCTTAGGGAAGAATTGTTGTGTCATTTTCAGCTGTGTACATGTTAATTTACGTTGATCGTGAATCCAAAGAACTACAGTGCATATTATCCTAATTGTTCGGATAAGTATTTATTGATGGTTCTTGAACATATACACTAGAAAAATTAATGTTTGTTTTTGTTGCACTGTGATGAAATGAAAGGAAGCTTAATGTATAATATTGTCTTCCATGTGGATCTCTTGAGTATCTTTTGTTATCCTTTGCAAATAAATGATTAGAAAGTAGATGTGGTAGAGTATGGGTAGATTGATTCATCTTGGATGTGTTTTTCTACTTGTACTACGTTGATTGTGCTAACTAAACTCCAGGAATCCTGATTCGGGACTTAAATTATTTGCAACTTACGGTTTCTAAACATTTTTGGTATGATACTTGATTTTTTATCGTCCCATTACTTTTATGGTTTATATGGTTCCTTTTGAATTTAAAATAACCCAATTTTGTGAATAAGTGAAGTTTATTGGCAAGGATTAGTGTTATTGGTTGTTGAGTTTTGTTACCTTTGATATGGCCAATCGCCCGTTTACTTTTATAGTCTATATGGTTTTGTTGAATTAAAATAATGCGATTTTGAAAAGAAGTGAGGTTGTTAAGCATGGATTAGTATGATGACTAGATTATTTTTTTTGGTCTCCAACATATGTCGCAATACCATCTTCTGGTCCCCGATGCCAATACCTCCTCCTTTTAGCACCCCATAAATTCAAAATGATTTTTATTGGTCCCCAAACCAGATTCCAGGTAGACTAAATTATTTTTTTGGTCCCTAGCATATAATCTTATACCATATTTTGATCCCCAAAATCACCCGAAAACTACCTTGGGGACCAAACAAATCATTTTGAATTTGTTGGGTACTGAAAGGAGGCGGTATTGGTATCGGGGACCAAAAGATGGTATTGCGACATATGTTGGGGACCAATAAAGTAATTAGTCTAGTATGATTATGTAATCATGAATCAGTGCTTTATCTAGATATCTCGATTAGAATGATTTGTGTTAGCTGTCGCGATTGAAGGAGATGCGTGTGTGTGTACTTACATGGATGAATGTGAAAGTGTTTTCAGCGGGGTATGCCAGAGTAATGAGCATATTCCTTGACTTGGAAACTATGAGAACAATCACATCAGGATTAAGACTTTGTACTCTTTGAATATTGCCATTGAGAAGGCTAAGACATTCTGGATTTTTGCTCAGAATGCAATAAACTTGATTTGGTATGACTTATTTGCTCAAATTCTTGTACCACCTGAAGAGTTGAGGTGCTCGTCATGGCGTGGACTTGCAAATTTTTTTGTATATAGACAACAATGAAACAACACGGACTTACATATCATTGTCATTCTGTAGACCGGTCCTTAGATATGTGTGATATCAAGTATGTACTAGATATTTAAACTTATTTCATGTAACCAAAATATTATAGCAGTTCATGTTGACATTACATCTGTTTATTTTCATTAATGTGATTCAATTAGTGTAAACAACATTAAGATCATATTTTCTCCTCAATGTCGATGTGTCTTTCTGCTGGAACGCAATTGTCAATATATTATGGTGTTAAAAGAAACCAAAATTTGCCACATCAAATAGTTGAAATAATCAAAACTTGCCCAAGGTTTGGCATTAGAAAACCATGCGGCAACGCAGAAAACTGTGTGGTGGACAATAGTTTATTGTATACTTGATTTTCATATGGTTCTTTTATAGGAAATATAAGAAATGGGATAGGAAAGATGTTACATCTAACAGAATAGACTATTTCCTAATTCTAGATCTACATATCATGCCTCCTAGACATGGAGATGGACAATGACACATCTCGTTAATCACCCGTGTGTTTATTTGAGAGTTGAATCTTGTGCTTTGTTATGAGCCATTGACCATAATTTTGCTAATACCTTGAAGTAATACCTATGATATTTTAACGAAATTATATTAGCAACAAAAGTTATTAAAAATATACTTTAAAAAATAAAAGTACCAAATTGTAATATCCCATGCTCATCAAATTAGGAGTACACTTAATGAGGATTCATTCTTTGAAATTGTTTAAAACTGTCTAAAATACAAATAATTAAAAGTAAAATAAGTAATTTTGCATTGTGAAATAGTACTAAAATACCAAACAACTGAATAATAAGATATAAAAAGAATTCGACGATTGTTCAGATGAAAAAAAATATGGTTGCTGAGATTGAATCATGTGCGAACTATCAATGTTTTTTTGTAGTTTGTCCTAATTTATTTGTATACTGAAAAGGAGTAACTATCATCAACTTAATATAACAATTGTTATTGGTAGTATGTTAAGTATTATGAAAAAGCTCAACTTGACTTGCTTCTTGATATGAATTTCTAAATATAATAGATGAATCTTGAAATTGCTCCACCGTACCCTATTTAATAATAATAAAAATATGTATAACATTTGTTACATTGCATGATAAAATATTATGAATATAGACAAACCAAGCTACTAGTTTATGATACAAGCTCATTTATAACCTTAGTGTATGAAAGTGTAAAGTATAAATGGTTAGCAAATGAAGTCCCATGAAGTGGAGATAATGTTGGAGAAGCATTTGTGACTTTTGTTGACTTTTGGATGGTTTTGGATGAACTCCTCTTCCCTTTTAAAGCTTTCTCCAATGCACCCCTGTATCTTTTACCTGAAATATGCTTCTTCTTCATTTTGATCTCTTTGACTTTCAGATTGTTGTTGATACTACCCCCAATTTCTGTTTCGTTAACACTTGAACGTTGGCCTATCTCTTCAACTGGTGTTTCAACAATCGTGGGATGTCTTTTAGTTCTGTTACCTTGCAATTTGACATCAATGTCTGCAAGCATCTTTAAAACATCATCCTTTGCAATATTGTAGTTGTCTTCACTCTTTGCAGCTTTACTAACCAGCTTAATATAAAGCCTGCATAAGTCCTTATACCGCATATGCTAATAAACTTTGGAATTAAGATTCTCTATGCTGGCTACAAAAGTTTCACCACCTATAAATCCATGTTTCGCTTGGCATGTCCATCTTTTCAATATGTATTGAGTTGAAATCTCCATAACATTTTTCAATGAAATATCTTTCAAAGCATGAGAACATAAAATTCCAGCAAACCCAAACTTCCTACAACTACGCTCAATTTGCCCAGATGATGAATCATATGCTACTGTGTAATGAAATCTTTTCTTGGGTAGAGTAATCTTATACTTTGTAACCGATCCAATCTCCTCAAGGATAGTGAAACTAGATTTATGAGATTTACACCACTCCATTTTAAGACACTGGAAAACCTCTGGAGTATTAACACGAGTTGCATGTTTTAGAATATCTATTGGAAAGAATAGTGATGGAACACTTATTTTCATCTTGAAATCAGCCTTTAACTCTTAATATCTACGATCTTCAAGTAGTCTTTCAAAATGAGTAAAAAAATCCAAAATTTTGTGTTGATATGTGACATTACCTCTTTACAATACTATTCATACTTCCATTTCTTTGAATTGTCATCATATCTGCACACCATTTTTTCGTCCATATACCAAAGCCCATTTTCTCCTTATCCCGAACATGTGCTTCAACCAACTATTATCTTCAAGACCATAATTCTTTAACATCTCATTCCATGCATTGAAAAATACTCTTCTTCTTCAAAATCATATATGCACGAGTTAAAATATTTTGCAATATCTCTAAACTCATAGAAAACACTACTCAAATGTATGGCGGCATTTTGATAAATATGCCAAATCCACAAGGGTGATTTGTTTTAGGCCATCTCAATGATAAAGATTTTGCCATGGCTGCATCCTAATATGTAAGAATATTTGTAGGTCTTTTATCCAAATGTCTCTAGCAAAAGTATCAAACAACCACTCAAAAGTAAGAGAATTGTCTCATCATATAAAAGTACCACACCAAAAACTGATTTATGTTTGTGATGATTAACGATAACAAATGTCGCAATCGGTCTACCTTTATTATTTTTCCATTAAATTTTGTCAAAACAACCAACATCACCAAAATTCAAGTAATTATCTCCCATCTTTGAATCTGCCCAAAATATATTGGTGATTAAATCATCTTCATCAACTTGAATTGCATAAAAAATTAGGATCCTCAAATTGCATTTTATGCATATATTCGAAAACTCCACATGTATCCCCAAACTTGAATGTCTCTTGTTCTTTTAAATCGCAAATAATTTTTTTAGTCATTTGGAATGAAGCCTAAATCCTCTCGCCCGCCAACCTCTTTAGCCATGAGATTATAAAATGTCTTTGGTCAAATTTCAGCACCACTTGCCATTTCAAATTACACTGCCACACCTGAGCTTATATTCCGGTGAGATATGTATGAATGTGTTTTGTCTGGACTTGAAAGGTAGTGGTTGTGACCCTCCACAAAATTAATCACACAAAATCTTTCACCCTCTTGAGTACTGATTTTCATTTTAGCCTCACAAGCAAATCTTGTTTCAGGCTGCGATTCTTTTACATCTATCTTTCATTTGTCTTTTGCCTTTCGTCCTTTAGCACTACTACAAAATATCCTATCTCTCAGCTTTCCCCATTTTCCCCTGTGGAATGAACTTTTCCTTAGGATGAATCCCACTTTTTGGCATATGCCAAATAAAATTCATAAGCAACTTCTTCTGTCTCAAGCTCCATCCCAAATTTTGGAACGGAATCTTCAAATACCAATGATGAACCACCCTTCAGACTGTCACTGTTGCCTGGAACATCGATATTTGTCTGCTCGTTTTCATCACCTCCATCTATGCCAACTTCACTAAAGTTTAGTTGCCGACGTAGAGTTACACCCGCCATAGCACTGTGACTTATAACCTTAAGGTATAGTAAAAAAAAATCAAATACTAAAACAACAGTACAATTGAAACAAAGAACCGAGTTGTAAAACCTCAAAAGAAATCATCCTATTTTTTATTCAGTCTTGCTCATGTTTGATTAATTAATAATACAGTTAGAAATCAGGCAGACCTTCCATCATCAAAATCAGCATTTTTTGCAAACATATTGGACTTGAATGAATATTATCCCA
The DNA here is from genome assembly GCA_032355705.1 of Rubia peregrina. NCBI lineage: Eukaryota > Viridiplantae > Streptophyta > Magnoliopsida > Gentianales > Rubiaceae > Rubia > Rubia peregrina. The sequence continues at coordinate 3,270 of JAULKK010326661.1, read as the reverse complement.
TTATATCAACATAGAGGATCTAGACTGCTCTTGAACAACTATTTTTTTACTACCCTTAATTACTTACGAAACCGGCCATATACTCATTGATTTTCAACCAAGCTAATCATGTGGGCTTCTTTTTTTTCTTTTTCTTTTTTTCATACCAATCTCATTAATTTCAACCAAATTTAAAAAAATTGGGTCATTAAGTAACGTAACCAAAGCAAAAAAACCAAAGTTCTTCAATCAAAGCTAGATCGATTCTTGGTTTTGTACAAACCAATACCAAATGTAATCAATAATCATAAATTCTTTAAGTAAATTTCTTTGCAAAACCAAGAAAGATGAAATCCAAGAATAAGTACAATAGAATATGGTTCTAACCTGTCTTTAAAAAATTTCCATAAGTGATGAATGAATGACAAATAAATCAACGGTCAAAACACAAGGAGTTAAGCATAAATTCATCAGGGAAATAGAAACTCTATAGTACCTATAGGGTTAAGTAGGTGTAAATAAATCACTTATGAATAAAAAAAATTGTTCTACTGATATTACTGCAATTTAAACCAAAGAGAGAAACTAGAAAAAAGAAGAAATAAAACCAATTCATTAAAATGAGAAAGAAACAAAACCAAGGAAAAGGAAAAGTATAGAGCAGCGACTGAATCGACAAGAGCACAGACCTACGCAGGGAGAGAAAATGCAAAATTTCTAAGCAAAACCTGCGTTGAATTTCAAAGGCAAGAAGAATAAAAAAATGAAAGGCAAAAATCTTCGCAGGAAAGAAACGACAAAAATAAGAGGAGAATACTTTATATTGAAACAGCGGAAATTGCTACATGGTGATGGAGACACGTACGGTTGCTTCACGGTGTTGTCGACGGAAATCACTTCACGGTGGCAGAGACAAGAACGATTGCTGGCGGAAATTGCTTCTCGGTGGCCTTGTTTAGCGCCGACGGGAGCAGTAGAATGGAAACAAAACAACATAGAGGAAAAGGGGAAAGAAATTGACGGCTCGGGTTGGCTTGGCTGAGCTGATTCAGGGAGGGATAAAAATTGAACCCGCGTTGTTTCTGGGTGAGACACGGGGTCATAGGGAAAACATGGTCATAGAGGGTTCAGACTGCCATTAGTAAGCTTCCACAATGGGTACCATACACTTGGGAAAAAAATTACATCTCCAAAACAACCCTATATACAGTCCATAATCTGAAACAAAATAGAATGAAAATGACACACTTTGCAATATTAAACACTCATTTAAAAATCAATCCCAATGGATGTACCATTGTGCAAATGATCATGTCAAGTTACAAATGTGAAATCTTACAACAATTTTGATTAATGGAATCCCCTCCCATAAGAACCTCTTCCTTCTCTCCAGTTGATTCTCCTTTTGCCTTCTGTGGAGGAGATGGATTTGGGTGTTTTTGAAGCTTAATTTAACGGAAGGAAAAAAATGGGGATGATGAAATTTTTGGTCTTTGAAGATGGAGGGCGCCATTTTTGGCAATAAATGTCCGTTCAAGGGGTTTTGGGGTTTTTATTTGTTAAGTATGGCACATAAAGGCCCGGTCATCTTTCTAGCAAGTCGATTATACGTGCGACATCAAAAAAAATTCTTTAACCCCAGCTAGTCCAAGCACAAATTGTGATGATGATTGGGCTGATTGCCCTATTCGGCCCATTTTCCCTAAGGAACACTTTTGATTGAGGTGTGTTTGGGCAAGAGATTGTTTTCACGCCATCGGACTAGGAAGGGTGTTTATGGTTTGTTTTTTCATATTTGCTCTTTAATCCCTCGGATTTTTTTGCGCTCTTCATTTAATACTCCGAGTCCAAATTATTTGTAATTTTGCCACCAAATTAGTTTGTCATTTTTCTATTTTATCTCTAGTCTCACCTTGAGACGGACTCGCATGAGACGCGCGCACTCGTAGAAATCATGCCCATGGGGGCTTTCCTAATAGAGGCGTTGGCAATGGAGTGTGTTAGATGGTCGTAGGTGCCACTCTTATTTAAATTATTTCCCCTGATTTGGCCATGCCTTTTTAGGTTCCTGTTTATATACTTAACCTTTTTCTATTTCAAAAGTGGGTTTACTCACTCCTGATCGTAAGCTCTCTAAGGGTTTCTCTTCTCCACTCCGGATACTGCGATGTCTCTATGGTCGATCATCCCCGCTCCAAACTTGACGGATGTTAGTGATCCTACATCCCACAAGCATGATGGATCTATGGATGAGGGTTCAAGCCCTGGAGATTTGAAGAGGATTTGTTTGCCCGCTAAGATTCCATCCCCGGTGATGGAATCTTTTGCAAGGGTATCCTCTTTCTTCTTTGAGAAATATCAGAAAAGATTTTATGTGGGGGAATTGAGAATGTGGGGGTGAGGGGTCAATTACAATATACACGTGGCAAGTGAGTGAATTTAAAAAATTAAAATATAAAAAACTAATATTTGACCCCACTTACTTGCCACATGTCATGTTATAATTGGCTGCTTACCCCCACATAAAAAATTTACGGATGTTTATGTTCTTTGTATTTGTTTTTATCTTGGGCTCACTATCCCTTGTTTTTCTAGACCCTTTCCCATGTTATAAAAAAATTTCTGCCAGCCTTAGCAGTTCGATATGATATTTTCCGAACCCTCGAGGCCAGTGTTACTGATCTAGGGGCCGCCCTTCCACATAGAAGGATACTTTGAAAGGTTGAAGATGAGCTTATAAGCTGCCCAGTCTACTCTTTCTTCCACACGGTTGAGGCGGATCGGTTAGGCTGAACAGGTAAAGAAGGCAACGGTTGTGTGCATTAATTTTCTCATTTGTTTCATTAATCTAATGGATTGTACATAGATTGTATCCTGGAATCAAATAAAGGATCCTTAAAAGATGAGTATGAATCCTCAAGCATATGTTGAAGATCATTATGAAGCCCTATGTTGTGCGGGTAGAAAAAACAAGCAAAGAAAATAAAGTGAAAGATAAAACACCGAAAATTTACATGGTTTACCAATTGGCTACATCCACAGCCGACCAAGATCGGATTCCACTAGAGAGAAAGATCAGAATTACAGATTTCCTACTCTCTACCAATCCTATCTCTTAGAGTTACAATAAAAGGACGAGTAACTATATATAGTCCTCTCCATCTTAAACCCTAACAACTTTTTGGCCCAAACCAGAACAGGAGACAGAATGCCAATAACTGCCCATATAGAGGACATGCTATACCATCGGGCCGGGGGCGTCTCTGCCCCCCGGACCCCCAGGCCAAGGTG
>JAULKK010326660.1:0-11479 GCA_032355705.1 Rubia peregrina | reverse complement strand
GCAAAGTGGTAGTACATGACGACCCCATTGATTGTGCACTCCAAAGAATGTTTTGCCAGGATCAGAATTCGTACAATTATATTATACATCATCCTTTCCTTGAGATTGAGGACATCAATCTTGATCGACCTTTGTTGGATGAGCCCATTTCCCACTTTAATTTAGAAGTACTTATCCACCATTTGGTTGGGTTCAAACTCCCAAGATTGGTCATTCTCGGTGACCAGTGGAAGCCAATTGTCCTGACAGTACATCATTAGAGGTTCAAATTCCTGATTGATCTGTCGTTATCTCCACATCTATCTCGTTAAGTCTTGTATTGTAAATGTTATTAGATGGGCTAGTGAAATTGGTGTAGAACTCTTTCACCTCTGTATCATACATCAGTTTGTCCAAGCGTATCAAACCCTTCATTTCCAATGGTTTGAATAGTTTGAGAAAAATGTCGAGGAGGAGTGACGCCACATCTTTGGGCTTCATCACCCTGACCTGCTTTATCTTGTGGCCCTGAATAATTTTAAAATGCTTCTGTGCCTCCTCATTTAAGAAGTGTATGTTGTCCCACATTGGCGGTGGAGGGGTGGGTGTTATTTTCATCTTCTTGGTGCGTGATGGACCTTTTACTGCAATATTTTCCCTTGACCACTTGCTGCCTCCTTCATTCGAGCTATCTGTGGAAAATGTGAACTTGGAAGAATTAGTTAAAGAAAGAGGAACCTAGCCCATGCTTGGGTAAGGGCCGACCTGGAATTTATGTCGCAGATATATCGGCTAAACCAATATGTTATACAAAATTGCATATCAATGTGTATGAATTTGAGACGTTGCACCAACACGTCAGCTGCGCCAAAATACTGTGCAACGGGGGACATAGATGTACCTAAAACACCTATAATTTGAACTAACATTAATTGCAAAACAAGATCAAGTAAAATTCCATTATAAAGTAGCAAGAATAAGTGCCACAACAATTCCCTAAACCCTAGCCCTAGCCAAGAATTTGTGAACAAGTTCCCAACCAAATTGAATAAAACAAAAATATAAAAACACAATAGCTCATGCATTTTGAATATTGTAAAAATATGTAATGGGGAGCTGAAGAAGTCAAGCAAAACCAAAAAAAAAATCATTATCAAATTTGGTAAAAAGACTTACCTTGTTTCACATTTGTTGGGACATCGTTGGTTGCTAATGCGAAAGGGTTTGTCGTTCGCAGTGGTTGAACGCAGTCGTTTTATCAAACGTGTGACGTCTCATGAAGTGTCTCATGGAAATATAGAAAGATAGATCTTAGTGCAACGTCCCACTGCGCATATTTTGGCCCACACATATGTTTGGGCCTAGATATTAAATATTTGGGCTTGAACCTCGATCGAACCTAATTGGCAACAGTTGACGTTGCAAGCCCATATACCAGCACAACAAAACACCGACAATCATGCAAATTCGTATCTGCTCATAAGTGGGACGAAATAGATAAGTGGCCCAAACCCAAAAATAACTTCGGGCCTGGTCATTGGTGGACAAAAATCACGATAGCCCGATGTAGAATTTACATTTGATCGTTAGCTTTTTTTAGTCTTTAGTGACACCTCAATTTTGATTCTGGGCCGATTGGTGTATGGTCCAGAGGAAATTAAAAAATGATTACTTAAGAGTATTTTATGTTCACCCATAAGAACTTGGGAAATTCCATGTTAAGAAAAGTTACGTTATTAATAAGATGTTCATTGTCGCTCATGTTGTTTGTGGACATTTAGATTGGACATTTATGACGCTCATTTCACTTGAGGCTCATTAAATCTGTGACATATACGTTGTTAAATATATGCTGATGTTGTTCTGGGTTTGGTAAACGATCCAGTCAGGCGGGCAGCAATTACTCCGGAGGTGATCAATTACTTCAAGTTTGTTGAACGATCCAGTCATGTGGGTAGCAATTACTCTGGAGGTGAGCAATTACTCTTGGTTTGGTGAAAGTTCATTTGAAGAGAGAGATTATGAAACAGTTGGAAGATAATTAAAGAGCCCTCCTGGATTATGATTCTGATTTTATGATGGCTGGGGTCTAATATAAATTATATTATTGAAATGGACCTTCCAGGATTATTATTGTTTCATGTTACGTACTTTTCATACGGCGTATAAAAATATTGAATTAAAATTTAATTGAAAAATTTATAGATTGAACATTAAATGTATGTAAAATAATATTATTCGAAATTCGAATAAAATAGTTTTAAACACTTGTTGAAAATAGTGCAAGAAAACTAAAATCGATGGGCAAGAACGGTGGGCCCAACACCATTTACCACTTCGAATAATAGTGTGTCTCCAATCTCAAGTTCAAGTTCAAGTTCTTCAAGAAACCTAGTAAACTCTTCAGGGTCAAGGTCTTCAACTTCTGGTCGCCTGAGTAGTGCATGTCATACTCTCTTCCGTTGCCCCACAACACAACCAATACCTTGTATGGTGGTAGGACCTCTGAAATGTGGGTTGGGACGTACTGATTTATAAACCAAAAACCACATTTAGTAAATATGAAAAGTAACAAATAGAAAAATTAATTGAAAATGAAATACATGTGTGACAGAGAGGACCTACCAAAATTGGAACATCCCCAAAGTTTTTCTTGGTGAGAGTTTGAACCAAATTCCATGGATGGACCTCCCTGTTATTGTTCTCAGGATGACGATTCTCATCCAAATCGCTTGGGATCTGCATTAGTCAATGAAATGTTTAATAAACAAATTACAAAATAAATAAGAAAATAACATGAATTTCAATTCGAACAAGAATTTACTCCCCTCAATTGGGGCAAGGCTGCTTGAACTAGCACTATTGGGCATTATTCTTGAAAATCGATTAAAACTTGGCTTAGTTAATCTTTTTATCGGCAAGTCTTTGCACATTACTATCAGAATAGAAATTGACTTGGTCTACATGTGTGTGCAATGCTGCCACCCAGTTGGCAAAACCGATTGGTTATGCGAGAAAAATGTGACATCGTAGTCAAGTAGGGTTAGCAGAACAAAGGAATCGGTGATGTCGCTACACGATCGCTCCAACGAAGGATGATCGACAAGTCTGTGACATTACATTTAATGGTTACCGACACATTATCAACAACAGAATACAACAACAAACAAAGGTTATAAAACATGAATACGTTAGAATATTGTCGATGTTCAAATTTCAAACCAAATTCATGAAATCTAAAGCCAGAATCCATTCAAATTTCAAATCCAAAAATTAGGAACACATTAATACACCACATACATATCAAATTTCATGACGAATACAAAAATTAAAGTATACTAGGGAATATAGGAAACATACCTTCGAAATGATCGGTTAAGAGACTGATGAAATTTGAGGGAAAGTTAAATGTTTAAAGGGATTTATGAGGTGGGATCCATATATATATAGTCTTTACGAATCATTGTGATTTCCACCTCGGATAAAGCGACGTTCAGAGCAATTGACCAAACCAACATGGTACCATCATTGTTGCAAAGTCGAATAATATATTTATGGGTCTCACCATTTCATCACACTAGATTAATAATTGGGTTGTGTTTGACCAACAACATATGCGAGGTCATAAGTTTGTCGTGTTAAGCAAAAACTCAACAACATTGATCGTTGTCAGATCGCATTGAGAGTGAGACTCACCATGTGGGCACCCTAGCATAAAAACTTGGTCCGCATTTGACCAAAATGAACGTAATAATATAACAGTTAATAGTATATCAGATACTACTAATTGAGGTTTATAAATGTCCATGAACTTCATAGACGTCCAGTTCGATGGGAATTGATTTAAGCACAAATGGTGAAATTTATTTATATGATGGTTTTATGAAATTTCATATTCTTGGTTTTTAAAGAAATTAAAAGATAATAGAATTACGTCTATCAAAAATTTTAACGCAATAGTATATGGCATAGAGTAAATTCTAGAAGATTTTAGACGCCATTCAGTATACAGAAGAACTTGTGGACGTTTATGTGGAATAAAACAAGTTTCTTTATAATCCTCAGTAAGTATAAGTTTCACTTCGAATGTCAAAGTTTCATTTTAGGGCTGATTGTAATCGGGTTCGGGAATGTCAACGTCCATTTATAATATTGCACTTAGGCCCCCCTCAATAGAGTCAGAGAACATGCAATGTAAAACTGGAGATACACTTAATTGATTCACAAATTCACGAGCACAATGTTTCGATTTGATCATGGACGAATATAACGGGGCAATCGTCCGTCATTTTTGTTAATATTCCATTAATACGCTCACCATAACCGTAACGAGAACGTTTCATTTCCACCACAAAATATCATAAAATTTCATAATATTAGTTTTTGAAGAAATAAAATGATAATAGAATTACGTCCATCAAACTTTTTAAAACTATAGTACAAGGCATAGTTAATTGTAGAAAATTACTTTGAGTATATGGCGTCATTCAAAAGAAGTTGTGTAAAGTATATGTGGAATAAGACCAGTTTCTCTATAACTCACGGTAAGTATTAGTTGAACTTCGGACGTCAAATTTGTATTTCGGGTCGATCGTAATTGAGTTTGGGAATGCCAGTGTACATTTTATAATTTTGTACTTAGATCCCTCCAACAGAGTAGGAAAACATGAAATGGAAAACTACGGATAACAATTTGTTATTCACAATTTCAGAACAATGTTGTTCCCATTTATACATAAACAGGTCGTTATTTAGGGTCGCAATCTTAACATGGATTATTTTAAAAACCTTTTACTAAATTTGATTGTGGTGCATATGTTCGATGTTGCAATTTTGCAATAGAAAAAAAATCCAAAAGTAACCCCTAAGCGAAATCGCCCGAATTAAAATTTTCATCAGGAACAAAAAATTTGAACAAAAGAATTTCCCCCGTCAATTTTCCATTTAAATAACATTCAGAAAGACACACACAATTCACATCAATCCTTCTACAAACTCATCTACATACCATCTTTTCCATTTCACACAAATACAACCAATAAAGAATTCAATCAATTTGCTTCTCTAAAACATCAACAAGCATACAAGAATGGAGCATCTCCGGGTTCAAATTAATTGAGGTAGTTTTACATCCATTCCATTTTCATTTCCAATCTTCAAGGCCATATACCTTCTATATGTTTTCTTTCTCATTGATCAAAGATTGGATATTTTTATAAAGTATGATGATTGTGTAACATGCTGTATAGTGTCTTTTTCATATATTCTAGATAGTGCAATGTTTGAAGGGTATGATAAAATTTTCTTAGATTGGGGTTAATTGTGGATAATAATCTTGTCTTCGTATGAACACATGTTTAAGCTGCAATGACGGTTATATGTGATCGGCCCATACGATATAGGATCGGACAATGATCGACGTCGCAAATGCTATGAATTATTGTCATATCTAAGAACATCTGACGTCGCTCTTCCGTCAAACTTTGTGACGTCGTTCAACACTACATGCGACGTTGCTTTCAAGTCGACCAAGTAATTTTTTAACATGTTTAGATTAATGTCCTCTACGTATGACTATCTTATGGGACTGCCAAATTCTAACATAAACTTTGTTTTGTGTATATTTTTTGTAATATGACATGGAGAGTTATCGATGGACTTTCAGCGTGCAATGAGGACTATGTAGGTTCAATTCAATTAATGTTTCAATTTCAAACGAACCTCATGTATTTTAATATATTCTAACATATGTTTTCCATCATTATTCTACTTTTGTTAGTTCCTTACATTCTCATATTTTTCTATATCAATTGCACAATAATTGATTATTGTCTGATTTGTAAACATTTCACAAGTTGTGGAACATTAGGTAACATGTAACGGATAACGACGAACAAATGTTTGTGTAATCAAATATTAAATAAAAAATTAGGTAACATATAAAAAATATTTGTGTAATCAAATATTAAATGTAATAATATTGTACGAGAACTGATGTCTCTGAGACTAATCCACGACGTTGCACTAACCAGTGGAGTGACGAAACCACATTGATGTCATACAAACCGGTGGCTATTTCTTTACAACGTCGCCCAAACAAAACGACGTTGAATTCAACAGCCTTCCACATCAGTATGCACACAGTGGTGGCCTAGAGCATGAGATGTCACGGACAATTATCCATGACGTCGCAACAATTGGAGTCCCCTCATCTAGCTTCTTGGAATAAAGGACGTCGCTCCACATGCAGGCCGATGTCGTTATGAAAAATGTCGCAGCTACAAACTCCAATCATCGATCATCTTTTTGGAACCAACGTCGCACACAAATTTGCTAACGTCAATCCAAAACCAAGACAAAATGTACTTTTTACCTCGATTCTAAACCAAGGAAAAATGTACTTTTTACTACACCCACATTTACCTCGGTTTTTAGGGGGCTGAAAACCGACGTAAAATGCCTTGTAGAACGGAGGTAATCAGTGTTGTTTGCTGAATTGTATTATTAATCATTTTTGCAGATGCGAACTTCAATAACTGTGCTTTCCTTCCCGTTTTTCCACTCTCCTGAATCACCCAATTTTTCTCCTCCTCCCACCCTTTAGGCTCTCTACCCCTTTCAAACCATCTCAGAATTTTCATACTTCTTTAGTCCTACAACATTCAAAGAACATATGTTCTATTGTTTTATCAATATCACTGAACATACACATACTGCCCGCTTCGATCCCTTTTTTGCGGTCGATTCTTGGTTGGTAATATTTTATGATAGCTCATCAATGATGAAAATTTTGATCTTGGTGTAGCCTCATTATCATAGAGGATTTTCCCCCAGTCAATTACCTATTGCTCCTATCTCAGTGCCATATACATTCTTGATGATGAACCTTTATTTTTCTTTTTGGTGCACCCATTTTTTCATATCTTTAATTTTCCCCCCATCAAATTATCATGTTTTTTTATCATCCATGAACTTGAACTGGGAAATAGTGTATTCAAAGTCTCCCCTTCTCTTATGAGGTAGGCATGTATCAACCTTATCAACCGCCTGTTATTTTTCCTGCATAAATTCCACAAGGTCTTAGTCATACTTGCTTCATTCCACTCCAACAAAGCAATCACATTCTTTTCTCCTTCCTATTTTGGTGAGAAAATTTTCTCCCAAACAATAGGTGATTTCTTGGTCACCTTTTCCCCCACCACTCTACAGATATAATCTACATAGAGCTTGAATGTGTTTCTACACTATTTTGGGTAGAGTGAAGGACTCAATCCGGACCAATATATTTATTAGTTTACGTGAAATAAATGTGCGGAGTACTTATCTTTTTACAGTTTCGTCCTGTAATTTTACGTGCAATAAATGTACTAAGTTTCCAATAACTTATTGATTGGAGTTTGAAGAAAGTTTGCCACAAAACGATACTAATGTCACCTCTAAGATACATAAGTATGAATGAAAGTAGATTTGAAATATCTATGAATACTTACATATTATTGAGCTATCCAATTTAAATGTATGATAATAATTCAATTTGTTTTCCTGCGGAACAAACGACAAAGGAGAGTCTTATTTAGAGGAATAAAATAATGAAGAAGGTTATATAACCAGACAATATATTAGTCTATCTTATGTGAGCCTCAATCCAAATGCATCAAAACCTAATCTATCGGCATGGCTGGTGGCCACATTCAACTCAAATAAAATATATTAAAATGAGAGCTAATCTAAGTCATTGTTTTACGGACAATTTGTTGTGTAATGCTTCACCTCCTTGTCTGAATTCTTGATTTCATAGGCCCTTTCGATTACAAACGGCAAGTATTCACACTAAGATATAAACAAAACAACTTTGAACTCTGGCACGATACCTGCACAACTTAACTCTTGCCAACCTCCACAACAACTCCAACACAACGGTAGGTCCTAATAAATATTTAATAAATAAAGTGTATTAATTCAACAACAAATCAAACATATTTTTTCCCAATAAATCTTGTTTATCACGTATAGAAATAATTAAATCTTATCTATAGAACACTTATTATGTCCCAGAGCATGTACTATTTTAGTTAATATTTAAAAAATGAAGTAAAAACACTTTTAGAATAATAAAATATTTTTATATTTACCGTCAAATATTATGAAATCACGATAGCTAATCAACTTTATCAAATGATTGTTGTTTGTTTGTTCAGATATAAACTTCCATATAGTTTGGTTGATGACCAAACTCAGTCCAACTCCTAACTTTATTTGGAAAAAATTACTCGATCTGTCCTATTTTAAACGATACACTTTGACTCCCTTTTTATAAATAAAATAACTTTCATTATCAAAATTTGATATATCCATTTACACTGTACCATTCATAATTCCTTTACTCCCGTATCATAAGCTTTACACATTTACTTCTAGATTTTGGTTTTATCCATGCTCTAACAGCTATACATTCAATGATTTTGTTTGTCCTATCTATGTCTTTCTTTCATGTCCCAAAGCATAATTCATTCCCCTCATTCCAGATAGCTTAAATTGTTTTTGTGGCTACTAACTTCAACAACTGTGCTCTCCATCCTTTCTTTCCACTCTCCTGAATCAGCAAATTTTACTTCTCCTCCCATGCTTTAGGCTCTTTGTCTCTTTGCAGTCATCTCAGAATTTTCCTCTATACTTATTTAGTCCCACGACTCAAAGAACATATGTTATATTGTTTCATGAATACCACAAAACATACACTTACTGTCCAGTTCGATACAATATTTTAAGCATGTCTTGGTTGGTACTATTTTATGACAGCTCATCAACAGTGTAAGTTTTGATCTTGGTCTAGCCTCATCATCATAGAGCATTTTCCCCCAGTTAATTACCTACTGCTCATCTCTCTGTGCCGGATACATTTTCCTGACTATGAACCTTTCTTTATCCTTCTGATGCACCCAATCCTCCATATCCTTAATTTTGTCCTTGCACTTCATCATGTTTTTGATCATCCATGAACTTGAATTGGGAAATACTGTAATCATAGTCTCTGCTCCTCTCATGTAGTAGGCATGCATCAACCTTATCCACAACCTGTGAGTTTTCCTGCATAAGTTCCACAAGATATTAGCATACTTGATTTATTCCACTCCAACAAAGAAATCACATTCTTTCCCCCTTCCTTTTTTGGTGAGCATATTTTTTTCTCATGCAATAGGTGATTTCCTGGTCACTACTTCCACACGACTCCACAAATATAATCTACTTTCAAAACCGTTTTGGATAGAGGGAAGGCGTACATCCACAAATGTATGAAAGTAGGTTTAAAAGATCTACGAATACATACATATTATTGTGCTATCTAATTTAAATGTATGTTAGTAATTTAGGTACTTTTATTGCTGAATAAACGACAAAAGAGTGTCTTATTTAGTGGAATGGAAGGACGAAGAAGGTTATTTAATTAGACAATACATTACTTTGTCTTCTCTGGGGTGTTGAAGTGGTCATTTTTCTATGCCTTGATGGAAGCAAACTGCCACTCTAATTCATCCACCTCTCAGAAGCTGTCGATGATTTCCTGATCTTTCTCAATTGTGATGTTTAGGTCCTTCTATTTGGGGGGTTTTGCTCACCCTGAAGCGGTCGGTGTTTAGGGAGTTTTTTTGTTAAGCCGGAGTAGTGACTCACCAGAGGTGGTAACAGGGGAGGGGTTGAAGAGAAGGGGAGGAATTGAAGAAGAAGAAGAAAGTAATTATAAATAAACATGTTAAAGACATTTCTATTAAAAAAATTGTAAGATGTTTTGTTCAAAAAATTACCCCATGATTTATTATTTTAAATTTATTCTCCCAAGATATCAACAATCCCAACATTAAACTCTGTCATGATACCTGCACAACTTAACTCTGGCATAAATCATGCACAACTGTAGGTCTTCATAAATATTTAATAAATAACATGTGGTAATTCAATAACAAATCAAACATATTTTTCCCGATAACTCTTGTTTCCCACATCAGGAAATAATTAAATCATATCTATAGAACATGTATTATTTAAGTTAATAATTCAAAAGCGAAGCTAAGAATACTTTTAGAAATTATTATAATAAAATAATTTTATATTCTCTGTCAAATATTATGGAATCACGATAGTTAATCACTTCCTTAAATGATTGTTGTTTCTTTTTTCAGATATAAACTCCCGTATAGTTTTGGTTGATAACCAAACTCAGTCCAAATCCTAACTTTATTCGCTAGATCTCATTTCAAACCGTACACTTTGAATTTTTATTTTGGAAATAAAATAACTTTCATTACCGAAATTTGATATGTCTCTTTACACTCTACCATTCATACTTCCTTTCCTCCCCTATCATAAGCTTTACAGATTTGCTTCTAAGCTTTGGTTTCATCCATGCTCTAACAACTATGCATTCAATGATTTTGTTTTTGCTATCTATGTCTTGCTTTCCTGTCCCAAATCATAATTTATTCATCTCATTCCAGATAGCATAAATCATTTCCGCAACTGTTAACTTCAATAATTGTGCTTTCTATCTCTTCTTTCTACTCTCTTGAATCAGCCAATTTTTCTCCTCCTTCTATGCTTTAGGCTCTCTTTCCCTTTGCAGCCATCTCAAAATTTTCCTCCATATTTTTTTAGTTCTGCTGCACTCAAAGAACATATATTCTATTGTTTCATCTATATCACAGAACATACACTTAGTGTCCACTTCGATCCCAATTTTTTTGTAGTATGTCCTTGATTGGTAATATTGTATGACAGCTCACCCGCAGTGTAAATTGTGACCTTTGTCTTGCCTGATTATCATAGAGAATTTTCCCTTAGTCAATTACCTTTCGCTCTCTCTCAGTGCCTAATACATTTTCCCGATACTGATCCTTTTTTTTGTCTTTCTGATGACCCATTCCTCTATATCCTTAATTTTTCCCATGCACTTCGTCATGTTTTTTGATCATCCATGAACTTGAACAAGGTAATATTGTATTCGTAGTTTCCCCTCCTCTTACGTAGTAGGCATGTATTCACCTTATCCTCAGCCTGTTAGTTTTCTTGCATAAATTTCGCAAGGTCTTAGTCATACTTGCTTCATTCCACTCTAGCAAAGCAATCACATTCTTTCCTCCTTCCTTTTTTTTGTAAGTAAATTTTCTACCAAACTATAGGTGATTTCTTTGTCACTATTTTCCAACCACTCCATAGATATAATCTACATATAGGTTCAATGTGTTTCAGCACTATTTTGGGTGGGAAGGCCTGCATCCAATAATTAGCTACTGCAAATAGAACAATTTTTATTAATTACAATCTCCCTACATACTCCCTCTGGTTTTTTAACATTGGCTCCCTTTTTCTTCACATTTTTCATGTCATGTTTGACCACCGATAACTTTAGTTGTGTCTAATAAAAAATAATAAAATTTTACTTTTCGGAAACTACACGTTACGGAGAATCCAAAGACATCTCACATGATGTCTATTATTATATATA
>JAULKK010326649.1:0-11107 GCA_032355705.1 Rubia peregrina | reverse complement strand
GTAATGCAGTTGTGATGTCCACTATAAATAGCCCATAGAGAAGATCGAAATTCTCCATGATTATCTCCATAGTATTCATATTCCTTTTCTTCTTCTAAAACATATCTAAATCCCATAAATAAAGATATTTTCATTATCTCAAATATCCCACAATATTCTATAAATCCAATTCCACAATTATAGGAATTTTCCATAAATCCATTATGCTTCATACACGTCTGAACAAATATTGCATAACCTCCATATTTTCATAAACCAATATCACACAATATTCTATCATCAATTAAATCCTCATATTTCCGTATGTTCCAACATTGAACGTTTTTCTTTTCAAAATTAGTTCAAAAATGCCAACAACAATGCAAACCACATGACTTTACAATCTCCCCCTTTGGCATTTTGTGTACCCAACTATTTTGGAATTTAGACTACAAAGAAAAATTTCCAATTACTCAACATAACTCTTCCAGAAACCCCTTATGTTGGAACATAGACTAATCACCGAATTTGAATTAATAAGACCACCAGAAACTAGAAACTCAAAAATAATTTAGATTACAAAATAATATCCAAAATTATCCAAAATATTCTCCCACTGGGGCCATGAATATGCCAAAGTCAGAAAAATAAAACAGAACAAAGATCATCTGCAAAAAAAAATCTGCTCCTCCTGAAGGTAACCACTAACTATGTTGGAACATATCCCTCTCAGACACATCAGTTCTGATCAGGAGCTTCATCTCGTGCTTCTAGTTGAGCCCTCTCCCCCTCAATTCTAGCCTTCTCAGCTTCCAATGATGCTATCTGAATAACGATAGCTCCCAACTTTGCATTCATAGCCATTAGCTTGGCTTGTTTCTCATCACCACCAGAAGTAGAAGTTGAGGCTTTGAGGTTCCAGGGAAGATCCTTAACATGCCTCATCCCGAAAGTCTTCTTGTTAGGCTTGAGAGTTTCAATCTTCACAATCTCATCTTCAAGATACTACTTTACTTTTGCATGCTTGGCCAATGAAGTAATAATACCTGGATATACTAGAGCATGCTTGGCCTTATAAGGGATGGCTTGCTTCACTATGCTTTGCTGTGTGAGCAACCCTAAGTTAATGGGCTTCTGTGTTCCAACACAGTACAACAATTTATCCATTTCCATGGTGAGAGCAGTAGTGTTGGTGGAAGGCATCTAACAATTCACAACAATATGATATAATCCAAAAAACATAGAAGATAGACATGATGCTTGAGAATATCCCATTGCCGACCACTCAGATTTATAACCTTTGGAAATTCCAGCAAGAATTTCATTATTAGTAACCCCTAACTCCTCAGAGAAAATTCCAACAAATTATAGGGTCTTTAAACCAAGCAACATGTTAATCTTTTCAGCAGAAAACTTCATAATTTCCCCCCTCACAAATACCCTATTAAACCAAGGGGAATCCTCCTCCAGATTACCACCCATAAGATTGCAATACACCTCACACACAAGCTGCGTATTATACCCATCATACAGAGTAACAAAGGTTTCAATCCCAATCCTCCTTACAAAATCAGAAAAACCACTAGACTTATATGCTTCCAGGTCCACTACTCTCTTAGGTATAATCTTCTTTTGAGAAAAAAATCTCCCACATCTCCTCACAATCATTATCATAAAACATGGTGGAGATAGCATCACTTATTTGGTGGTGGAGGCAGTGCAGACTTCTTCTTGTGTGATGAATCAGAACCAGCCTTCTTACTCGTCTTGGCTAGTTGAGATGATTCCACTGCTGGCTCTTTCTCTTTGCTTTCCTCAACCTGATCTAGACAAATTCATCCAGGACCTCATCACTTGAATAGGTCAGATCTGGTTCATGTATTGGAACATGCTCAGACACTGGTGAAACTTCCTCACACTGCTCAGTCTCAGTAGTTATCTGTGTTCCAACATACTCAGTCTCATCTGATTCTTCAACATCCAATGTTGGAACCTGCTCTTCTATCTGAACAGTTTCCATGTCCCCTGTCTCATCCACATCAACCTCTGTTATGGATTATCTCCCCCTCTCTTCTCAGCCTCAGAAACCTCCACATCATCATAAGCAGATCCTCCATAACAATCTTCTATCTGGTAATCCCGTTCTCCCATATTATCACCAGTAACACCTAGTTCTGGTTCATCAACCTCCATAGGATTTTCCTCTTCTTCCTTGTATGTTGGAACATACCCAAATTTTTCTTCCTCTTCACTGTCAGTCAGCACAATCACTACAAGCTCTAGTGCCCTGAGTTCTTCATACCTCCTTGCAGCCACATAATCATTCTGAACAAGCTTCATCTGATCAGTATATCTGATCACCTCCAAACCTTCATCCCCACCTCATCTATTTCTTCAGTGTGAACAGAATTTGGACCAGGAGCATATCAAAATAAATGAAACATATCCTTCCCCCTGTGCTCCCCGTATGCACCTTTCAACAACCTAGGGTTATAATTTTCAATGTCTTCCAACTCTCATATGTCTCCGGTCATTACCTCCTCTATATCAACCTCTAGAAACTTTCCTTTCAAGCTTTAAAATTTAGTCAAGTCTATGGTGAATCTATTTGCTTGCACCCATTCAAAAAAATTCTTCCATTGACTTGAACTCTCTACCTTCCCAAACTATGTGAGGAGTTTCTGGATTAGTTACCTTTTGATACAGCGACTTCCCTTTGCTTGGAGCATAATTCTTTCTTCTTGTCCGCCAGAGGTGGGTTGAGCATGTTCTTGATTCACTTTTTTTTGGCCATTGTAGCAATCTTGAGCAATATTTTGGCAAGGAAATTTTGATGGTTTTCTGAGAAAGATACATTCCCATCTCGGCAATGGATTCTCTAAGATAAGTTCCAAATCTAAAACTTTTGATAGATAAAGAGAAGTGTGTAGCCAAAAAAGAGGGAATGTGGAGTGATGGAAATAGTTTGAACCAAAATAACTTCTTCTCCTATTTCACCTCTAAATCCGTGCCAATTTTTTTCCTTTCCAAGACCTATGATTACCTTTCTTCACTTGTCAACTCATGTCACACTTCTTTGAACTTCCAACATACCTTCTCACTTTCTAACTCCTTCCTTCTCCTCTTTTTTTTAATTTTTTTTAAATTTTTTGTGTCTATTTACACAAAAAAAGAAAACAACAAATTTCTTTTGTACAGAGGATATTAGAGAGACACCTCCCCGACACACCAAAAGTTGCAGTGTCCAACGACTTAGTGAATATATCTGCATACTGCTCACACGTTGGAACATAAACTACCATAACCTCATTTCTTTCAATGAGATCTCTAATAAAATGATGTCTGATGTCTGATGTCAATATGCTTTGTTCGTGAGTGCTGAACAGGTTTTTTAGAGATGTCTATTCCACTTTTGTTGTCACATAAAATCTTAGGGGACCCTTGTTGAATTCCATAATCATTCAACATTTGTTCTATCAATAATAATTGTGCACAAAAACTTCCACCAACAAGATATTTAGCTTCAGTTGTTCATAAAGAGATCGAATTTTGCTTCTTACTATACCAAGAGACCAAATTTGTGTCAATAAAGAAACAACCACTAATAGTACGTTTGCGATAATCTACATTACCAGCCCAATCAGAGTCACTGTAACCAATAAGACCTTAATCTTGCTTCTTAGAATAACAAATTCCATACTCAAAAGTCCCACTAACATACCGAATAACCCTTTTGACTGCAGTCAAATGTGATTCCATTGGGTTAGCCTGAAATCTTGCATATACGCCTACGCTGAAACATATACCTGGTCGACTGGCTCTAAAATACAAGAGACTCCCAATCATACTTCTGTATTTTTTTTATCAATTGGAACACATTTCTCGTCTTTTCCCAATTTGTCTGTAGTCGCCTTTGGAGTGCGTACAACTAGAGAACTACTCAGTCCAAATCTCTTTACTAGATTCAAGCCATACTTGCTCTGACTTATGAACAACCCATTCTTTTCTTATTTTACCCGAAGCCCTAGAAAGTATGTGAGTTCACCAACCATGCTCATTTCAAATTCGGCCTTCATCAAAGAAATAAAATCTTGCACCATAGATGGTGCAGTAGAGCCAAACACAATATCATCCACATAGATTTTTCCAATCAAAATATTTCAAGATTTATTCAGCACAAATAAGGTGCGATCTACTCCCCCTCAACGATATCATTTCTTAATGAAAAAGTGTGTCAGTCGTTCATACCATGCTCTAGGCGCCTATTTCAGACCATATAATGCTTTCTTGAGTCGATACACGTGATGTGGATAGTGAGAATCTTCAAAAACCTTTAGGTTGTTCTACATACACCTCTTCAGTCACCACCCCATTAAAAAAAATGCATTTTTGATATTCATCTGGTATAATGTAAAATTCAAAGTGCATGCAATAGGAAGTAGGATACGAATTTATTCTAACCTGGCAACCTTGCCTTATTTCGAGTAACCTATCCATCAGCATCAGATTTGTTCTTGGAGATCCACTTGGTGCCAAAAACATTTACCTCTTTTGGACGAGGAGTGAGATACCATACATCATTTCATTCAAATTTCCCAAGTTCTTCTTGCATTTTTGCAATCCAATATTCATCAAGTAGAGCTTACTTGTAATTTTTTCGGTTCTATCAGAGAGATAAAACATTGCAAGCCTTTGAGTTCTCTGTAGTTTACCCTCGGAATTGAGTGAATTCACCGAAAGATGGGTTTAGTTTTCACCTGTGTTGGAACATGTACTATCTGTGTTGAAACATGTCGTGTGGAAGTAGGAGAGGATGTTCCAACATACTCGATGTCTTCAGATTCTTCAGGTTCTGATTGTTCAGAAGTTCCAACATGGTTTGGCTGATCAATCTGACTATCCTGTGTTGGAACATAGTCCAGATCTGGTTCATCTTCTCTTCCTGTTTGTTCCTGCTTGTCATCTGAATCATCCATGATAACATTTATGGACTCTGTAAGAGATTTTGTTCTAAGGTTGTATACTCTATAGGAACGACTATTCACAGAGTATCCTAGAAAGATTCCATCATCACTTCGACTGTCAAATTTTGCCAACTGCTCTCTATCTGTCATAATATAGCACTTGATTTTGAACACATGAAAGTATGAGATGTTTGACTTCCTCCCCTTCCAAATATCGTATGAAGTTAATGGACAAAGATATACTCAGTTTATTGTATAACATGCTGTATTAATGACTTCTACCTACCATTTTTTTATGTATTCCTTTTTCAGCAAGCATAGCTCGAGCCATTTCTTGAAGGATCATGTTCTTCCTCTCAAAAATGCCATTTTGTTTAGGAGTGATAGAAGCGGAAAATTCATGTTATATGCCAAGGTCTTCACATAAATAACTAAATTGGGAAATTTTTCAAATTTCCTGCCATAATCACTTCGATTTAGAATGATCTTTCCTACATGACTTCCTTTCTCTGTCTGAAGTTTTATAGCCAAACTCTTGAAAACATCCACAGTATCGGACTTCTATTTCAGAAAGTCTACCCACGTGTACCTAGAAAAATCATCGACACAGACGAAAATATACTTCTTGCCACTCATACTAGGTGTGTTGACTGGACCCATCAAATCCATATGTAGTAGTTCCAGTATTTTTGAGGTAGTAATATGCTGAACTGAAGAGTGGGGAGAAGAATTTGTTTACCTTGTTGGCATGGTCCACAAACAATTTCTTTTGTGCTTAGGAGGGTAGGAATACCTCGTACTGCCTTTAAGTTGGAATTTTTTAGCAAGGTTTTATAGTTAACATGACCGAGCTTTCTATGCCAAAAAGTTCCTTCATCCTGATTTGAAATAAGACACTTTACCTCTTGTTCTAAAAGATAACAATTGTCTGATGATCGAATACCTGATAGAACTTTGTCTTCACCATGTTTCACTATGCACTTGTCTTTCTGAAATTCAACAATCATGTTATCATCACATAACTGATTGATACTCATTAGATTTTCCTCCAGGTCTTCAACGAGCAAGACACTCAAGAACACATGAAATTCTTCAATATGCAATTCTCCCATTCCAACCACTCGTCTTTTCTTTCCATCACCAAAAGTAACAAACCCACCATCATATGGTTTGATCTTTGTCAGAAACTCCTGGGTTCCAGTCATGTGTCTAGAGCACCCACTATCAAAGTACCATGAGTCTCTAGAGGGTGTAATAAGAGAAGTATGAGAAAAAAGGCAGGTATTTCTGCGTTTAATAATCCAAACCTTTCTAATCATTCTTAATCGTTGAACATTGTCTATGTTGGAACATGCAGCCAGTTGTCATCCATTCATTATGTCCCTGAGTAATCAGAGACATTGTTCCTCAGTATGTCCTTGATACATGCAGTAGCTACATATTAGAGGTTTCCTTTGTCTAGTCTTGATAACCTTTCTCTTCATCTCTGTCTTGAAATCAACTGCGTTGTCCGAAGGATTTTCCAAAGCCAATTCCTTGTCAATCTCCAAAGTTCTTTCCCATAGTCAGAATATCATCAAGTTTTGCCTTACCGGTGTTTAATTTGGTAATTGCTTACTCTGTCATCTCAACTCTCTCAGTCATGTATTTTAATCTCAGTGTCACTTCTTCAATCTCTCGTCTTTCTTCATCAATCAGACTTAGCAATTCGGCCAAGTGATCTTTCTCCATCTTCAATGATTTGTTTGTGTCCACAACTTTTAGCCACATGTCATACATATTTTCATATGCGTGTAGATCTCTTCATCACTCACAACTGAGCCTTTATCATCACTGGAGATATCGCCAGAACCTGTGTTGAAACATACATACTTGTCTTTCTTTGACATGTTGGAACATACATCATCAGTATATGATCCATCATGAACTTTTGCTCCAAATGCCACATAATTGCTTGTAAGTTCCTCGTCCTCTCTATCAACTTCTTCATCTTCACTCCATGAGGTAGAATAAGATTTTCCTTACTTTTCGGGTATTAGCACATTCAGCCTGGATGTGCCCAAATCCTTCACATTCTCTACACTGAATTATTCCAAGTTGTTTTGCTTCATAACCTTGATTTCTAGTGAATTGCTGATTTCCTTGTTCCATGCGTATTCCACGATTACTTCCAAATTCCTGTGCCTTAGATTTGTTGCCGCCAAATCTTTCTTGTGCTTTTTTGTTCACAACCTTCTTCAACATTCTTGAGAAATTCTTAGTAATGAGAGCAAGTTCTTCAATACAATTATCACTATCAGATTCATGATTGACTCGTGATGACGATGTTTTTAAGGCCAACTCCTTCTGGGCTTTCTTTGCAGGTTGTTCCATTATCATCTCATATATCTGTAGTGATCCCATTAATTCATCCAAAGACATGGTGTTTATATTTCTGGCTTCTTCTATTGCTGCGACCTTAATTGCAAATCTTTTGGGCAATGATCTCAGAGTCTTTTTCACCAATTTTCATTCCTTGTAAACTTTTCCAAGTTGATACGCCATATTGGAGATATCTTTGAGTTTTCCATTAAACATAGCAATAGTTTCATCATCCTTCATCTTCAGTTCCATTAAACTTCAATTTTGATTCACTTACACGGCTTGTTCCTTCATGAACAGTTTGCAAAAATATCTCAAGCCTTCTTTGCCAGATGTCATGTAGATATCAGTTTAAATTGATTTTCATCCACAGCCGTGAATATAGCATTCAACGCCTTTGAATTTGCTAATGAAGCTTTGAGTTCATCCGAGGTCCAAATTGACTTCTCTTTAAGTTTCTCCTTATTCGTACTTGATTCCCCTTCTTTCTCTTTTAATATGGATTCAACATCCTCAATAGGAGGGCTGCATTCGGTTTCAGCAAAGTGCCAAGCCAACTCATCCAATGAGTTGATAAACACTCTCATGTGTGCTTTCCAATAATTGTACTTTGATCCTTCCAACAATGGTGGCCGAGATACTTAGGACCTAATTTGGTCGTGATGGTAAAACCAGATCTCACTTTCCTTGACACGTCCAAGGTAAGAATAAGTGACTTAGCTCTGAAACCAAATGAAATTTTGGTTTTACCTAGTTAGCTTATTTATTAAGGCAATGTTCCAACATAACTTATCTAACTAAGCATGTAAAAATAATACAAGTACATACAAAAATTGGTTATGCATTTCGGTGAAATCCACATACATCTGCAGGGTCTGGCCCAGTTCTGAATGAATCCACTAATCTGAAAGATACAGTACAAAGTACATCATACAACTATACTTATCTTTTCTAATTACAACGTGTGGATTTTGCAAGCTCCCCTTGCTACAGATCCGCCTTGATCAGACTCCCTCTGACCTCGAAACTCGTCGACGCTGGATCTCCTCCTCCTGAGCAATTAAGGTATACGATTATGAACTTTGGTCAACAGGTCACAATATGTTGGAACATATGTCTATTGGCTCTCACAGTACTCTTGGAAAGATAGAAAATCTTAGTGCAGATTTTTACAATTAAATTCGTAAGTAATGTAGCCATGATGTCCACTAGAAATAGTCTATTGAGCAGATCAGAATTCTCCATAATTATCTCCATAAGATTCCTATTCCTTATCTGCTTCTGAAGCATATCCAAATCCCATAAATAAATGAATTTTCCTTATTTCAAATATTTCACATTATTCTATAAATCTAATTCCACAATTATAGGGATTTTCCATGAATCCATTATGCTTCATACATGTCCAATTTTGCATAATCACCATATTTTCATAAACCAATATCACGCAAGATTCTATCATCAATTAAATCCTCAGTTTTCCGTATGTTCCAACGTGAAACGTTTTTCTTTTCAAAATTAGTTCACAAATGCCAACAACAATGCAAACCACATGACTTTACAATTGTAATTAGATTTTGATTCATTTTCCTTTATAGTTTAGGTCTTTGTACCTCTATATAATGTTCCCAAAATATGAATACAAAGACACATCACTACCCTTATTTTTCACAGAAAATTTCAATGTGTAGGTCATTAATTGTTTTCATCATTTTGTATGAAAGGAATTGGTCGTGTGTTGATACATGATAGTCATGTTTTTTTGGTGTTTGCCCGTTTGGTGTGTTTTCTTCCTGTTTAAGAGAGACAAATTAATCCTACAGTTTAATTTGCCAAAGCATCCTTTTCTCCTTATATATAAGATTATTAACTTTACTGTTATATATTACATGGGCGTCGTGACTTTGCTGGTACGTTGTCAAAGGGCTGATCCATTACAAATTGCTCGCCATTTTTTTTGTATAATCAATCCAGCAAAGTGCCATTAATTCTAACCGTGCATGATGTTTGATGGGTGGTTATTATCGCAGAAGTCCGAACGGCGCTCAAAATGTATGTTAGCTGATGTGCACTTAGAAGTACAGTATGTATATTTTAATGCATTTTTAGCACATTTTTTTTAGTAGTTTTCATATGGTTGATTGCTAGGTTAGGCGAGTTTACATCACAAGGGGTTTAGATACTGTTTGTTGATTTTCTTGTCTAAACACCTCGTCTTGTAGGTTATTTAGATCTAATGGATTCTATATCCTTACAAGCATCTAGATCCTATTTTGTGAGCTTCATTGTAAATCACTCATAAGCACTTTGGAGTAGACTTAGTGAAGTCCATTCGCAAGAATGATAGAAGATATTCAAGGTCATTCGCAAGGATGATAGTAGACCAAATGCCACACACTTAATCGTGGTAGTAGATGGAATATGCCGAAGAGAAGGACTTGAAGCCCGGAGGACTTAGAAGACCAACACATCATGTGCCCCTTTGCACAGCCCGTGCCAACCAAGATGGTTGTGCAGCTAAGGACAGGAGCATGTCGTGTCCTTTTGCACGGCACGTGCCTCTTGAAGGTCAATTCCAGTCTGTGCCCCACAAACTTATGCTCGGCCGCACCATCAGAAGCCGAACAACTTAACTCTAGTCCACGGCCCGCAAGGAACTACACGGGCCACACCTCTCAGACAACCAAAATACCCATCCAATCGGCGGCCTGCATGGAATTGCAAAGGTCACGTGCTCAGTTGGCTGAGAAACGTCTTCCAGTCAGCCACCCGTGCACTTTTGCACGAGCCATGCGGCGCGAGCCACATTCTATTAGACGACTCATGCCGACGTGGCTACTAGGGTTTCCCCTTATTTCGGGCCTCTCTAAGGCTCATTTTCCACCTACTATTTATGTAGCACTAGTCTACTAGGGTTTGAGAGAGCATTCATAATTGTAATTTCTATTCTCCTAGCTCTAAGAATATGTAAAGAGTGAAAGGGACTAGTCATTCTCTCTTCTTTTATTATTTCCAAGTTTGATTCCCATGGCATTGAATCCAATGTTTAAATTGGGTTCAATGTCCATGGAGTAGTGTAATTTCTTAGGAATTAAATTTGTATTCATGATTTGGTAGAGATTTTGTGAGAATATAGGCACTACAACAAGCAGGACCTTTAGCGACATGCAAACCATGTTGCTTATCAGTGATATGTTAATATGCTGCACAGTTTATGTCACACTTTATTATGTGACGCATACCCTAGTAGAAAATTCATTGCCACATTTTTTCAATTGTGACGTAAAATTTAGGACACATTTTGTGCAACTACATTATGTGTCGTGAACTATTGTGACATAATCTGTGCCATTTAAGTCTAGTGATGCATAACTTTTTTGCGACATATTATACGTCATTTTAAATATAGTGCCACTTGTATTGTTTACGACAGATAATGCGTCATTTCCAGTCATCGATGCATTTTTTGGCTACATATTTTGCATCATTCTCATTTAGTGATACGTAACTGTTTGCGACATATTATGTGTCATTTTAAATATAGTGTCGTGTGTATATTTAGGACACATAATCGGCCATTTTAATTTATCAATGCATTTCTTTTGGCGATATATTTTGCATCATTCTCATTTAGTGGTGCATTGTTGTTTACAAACATTGTGCATTATTTAAGTTTTTTGATGCATAACTATTTGCGACATTTAGTGCTTTAATAAGGTTTACCATTACATGTCACGTGTAACATATTTGGTGTTATTTAATTTATTGACACATGTGTTTACGACACATCATGTGTGATTGTA
>JAULKK010326639.1:0-11107 GCA_032355705.1 Rubia peregrina | reverse complement strand
CCATAGGTATAACATCGCACAAGATAGTATCATGATATTTTTCAATCTTAAAGTTAATCATGCATTGTTTGTTAACTCGAATATCACCACTACCATTTAACCAGACAAGTTTATAAGGTGATGGATGAGCAACAAAAGGTAAGGACAATGATTTAAAAAGAAGATTAGAAACTATGTTAGCACAAGAACCACCATCAATGATCAATAAACAATTTTTATCTTTCACAAGGCAACGAGTATGAAAAATGTTCAGTCTTTGTGCCTAAGTCTCAACCATCTGCGAGTTTAAGACTCTCAAAGTCACATACTTACCTTGTGTCTCAAGACCTTGCTCACCGTGATCATCTATGATGAATTCTTCATCTATTTGTTCATTATCAAACTCCTCAAGAGGAGGCATATCTGCATACTCGTCCTCGTCTTCTTCTTCAATGGTGGTTAACACTCTCGCATGGGGACAGTTACCGTGAACATGTCATTTCTCTATACAATGAAAACAGGTAGGAGTGTTAACTGAAACCGAATTAGACGAAGAGATAGGATATTTACCTGAACTTGTTGATGATTTTTGGGTAGAAAATTGAGGTGAAGTGCACCGTTCAGGGTTGCTAAAGGTTGGATTTGTGTAAACCGATCTCGATCCTTGGCCACCCATAGGGTTTCCTCTCCCTCGGCCCACGCTATTATTCCTGGAGTCAAACCATGATCGTTGACTTGGAAAATTAACATGTTGCTTCCTAGGCTGCAAAGTGCTCTCTACCAACCTCGCTTTCATGAGCAAATCATCCATGGAGATATGATGTTGAAGTCTGACTGGCGTTTGAAGGTTCTCCCGCAGTCCTTCAATGAAACGATTCTTAATGAAAGCGTCGTCTTCTTTCATTCGGACCCTTCTCATGGTCAACTCAAGGTGATAAGATATCAAAAATGTCATTTATTATATATTTTTTAGTTTAGTATTTTTAGGAGTTTAACACTATACTCTTTTCCCATTGGTTTTTTTTAATGAGGTAGTGTAATCATTTTAGTTTATTTTTATTATTATTAATGAAGCCATAAACTGGGTCATGTTGGCTTAGAAGAGTTTTGGTAACATTTTAATTAGTATTTAAAATATTTAGTTTTATTTTGATTAGAATTAGATTGGTAGGTTTAGATAAGGTAGATTCATTCAAGAATTCATCCAATATTCGGATTGATTTACTTAGATGAATATAGTCATCATTTATATTTAAATTAGGTAGTTTAGATAGATATGGTTTTAGTTTCTTAAACCTGCCATAATTCTTTTTAGTTTCTAATTGTACTGACTGAATTTTACCCTATAAATAAAGGGGTTTGGCCAACATTATTTTTTACATCTTTTTATCAAATATTCAGACTTTTGAGACATTCTCATTATCTTCATTGTTGCTTAAACTTGCGGGCTATTTAAGTTTCAATCTCCTTTTTATTTGTACTCAGCGAGCTAGACGTTTATAGAGAAACCTTGTAAGTGTACCCTGCGGGCAAGAAGCTTATAAGTCGAGTTGAGTGTACCCTGCGGGCAAGAAACTTATAAGTCGAGTTGAGTGTACCCTGCAGGCTAGACGCTGTGATTCGTGCATTTATTTGAGTTGGGCGAGATCCTTAAATAAATAAAAATCTGATTTTCCGCAATCCAGAGTGTTCGCAAGAAGATTCATATCAGTTGGTATCAGAGCAAAACGAAAGTTTTTGCGACCATCATATCAATCGACATCAATTGGTATCGTAGGACACATCAGATGGTATCTTCATATCCATATTTTATTTTTGAAAAAAAATAAAAAAAATCATCAAAAGTACTCTGCTACCGCAAAGCAATCACCGCCACCGCTCAGCTCCGTCTCTGGTTAACTCCATTTGCCACCCGCAGCCTATCATCTCCGACAGATTTTCCACCGCCGAAGACTGCCGTCCATCTCGTCGTCAGCGTTAATCCATCCGAAACCCCCCGCCGCTGAAGTCGTCGACCACCCGAGTTTCACTTTTTTGTCACCGTTCAGCCACAACAATTTAGAGTTCATTTTTTCTGTTTGCCGCGTCGTTCTATCAAAGATACTGCAGATCTCCATTTCAGTGCATTCCCGACGAAGAGAAGAGAACCAGTTTAGCAGCGCAGAAGCAGCGAAAAAGGAGAAGGAAGTGCGTGTCCTAGACGTGCGAGACAACAACCAGGGAGCGTGATATTCACGCGCGTGACCCTTTGAAGGCGCGTGTATATCACGCACAAAAAATTGATTCATCCAATTCATCTCGCTGGTTTGCATTTTTTGCAATATTTTGAATTTTTCGCGATCTTATCCTAGTTTATCGTCACCAGTCCTCTTCTCGTGGGTACAAGGAGTTTTTGCCACATCAGCATTCCAGTCAGCATCTAATCACCGTTTATTAGCAAGACTTAGCAGGGATGACATGAGATGTTTATCTACATTTAATTTTTAAGATCGTTCACGTTTGGAGGATGAAATTTTTCAACCACAGAGGGAATGATAAGATATAAAAAATGTCATTTATTAGATAGATTTTAGTTTTGTATTTTTAGGAGTTTAACACTATACTCTTTTTTCCATTGGGTTTTAAAATGAGGTAATGTAATCATTTTAGTTTATTTTTATTATTATTAATGAAGTCATAAACTCGGCCTTGTTGGCTTAGAATAGTTTTATTTTGATTAGAATTAGATTTGGTAGGTTTAGATAAGGTAGATTCATTCAAGAAGTCATCCAATATTTGGATTGATTTACTTGGATGAATATAGTCACAATTTATATTTAAATTAGGTAGTTTAGATTGATATGGTTTTAGCTTTGTAAAGCTGCCATAATTCTTTTTAGTTTCTATTTGTACTGGCTGAATTTTACCCTATAAATAAAGGGGTTTGGCCAACATTATTTTTTACATCTTTTATCAAATATATTTAGACTTTTGAGACATTCTCATTATCTTTATTATTGCTTAAACATGAAGGCTATTTAAGTTTCAATCTCCTTTATATTCGTACCCTGCTGACTAGACGTTTATAGAGAAACCTTATAAGTGTACCCTGCGGGCTAGACGCTTATAAGTCGAGTTGAGTGTACCTTGCGGGCTAGACGCTGCGATTCGTGCATTTATTTGTGTTGGGCGAGTCCTCAAATAAATAAAGATATGATTTTCTGCAATACAGAGTATTCGCAAGGAGATTCATATCAGTTATTTTCCTATCAATTAAGTAATTTTATTTATTTTAGGAATTTACGGAAAAGAAAGCACTAATATATATTTTTGTTTTTAATACTCCCTCCGTTTCTTTAACAATGACACACTTTCCTTTTTGGGTTGTTTTTTTATATTAGCACACTTTCCATTTTTGGTGAGATTCCTTCAATTTCATCCACTCATTATACTTTTTAGTATACGATCATTAGTGACTAAATAATTTATAGTCACCGGAATTTGGTCACGAAAGCCCTTTTTTCTTGTAGTGACGTAAATACACAACAAATCCAAACGAAAACTACTTGCGTACACGAATTTAAAAAAAAAACCCAAACATTTGCAAATATAGTTTTTAACGAGCTTAACTATCTAATCTTCATCTTCACTGGTACTTTTTTCATCGCCATCTTCGTCACCGATTCCTTCTTTGCCGAAATCACGGTCGTGGAGCCTTTTCCTCTGTCTCCTCCTCTGTTGCCACCGTCCATCTTTAAATACAAGCAAAGAGTAATTTGTTTCTTTTTTCTGTTTGAGCTTGAAGCTGAATTCTGAATTTTCTCAATTGATTTTGTTTCGGCCTTCTCCGTTGATATATTTATAACCTGTTTTTCTAGCTGGAAGTTTCAAAGTGTCTTTCTCTTCATTTTCATCTTAGTTTCATTTTACCTCCACATTATAATGAATAACAGAACGAAGGAATTGGATACATTTAGAATGAAATTTTCTACACAAAATGTGTGCTCTCTTCTACCTGCGTACATGTTGCATGGAGATAGCGTGTGGGGTAGGTTATAAGCTGTGTGAAATAAAATCCTAATAACCCGAAATTGGCAAGAATTTTACAATGAAATTATGGACAAGAGATATCAGATGATCGCGTCCGGCGCCATTGCATACCGCGCACAAAACCTGGACATTACCGCCCAAATAATATCATCGAAGAAAAAAAAAACTCCGTAGAAATTACCCACCAAATTTCATGGTGATTCATGAGGAAAAATTACAGGACTCGGACATGTTTACCTTCCATTCATACAGCATATACATGCATGAAACTAAAGAAATGTTACCGCTTATTTCGGAAAAAGGAAGTACATTCCTTGAATACGTGTATATATTAGTAGTTGACCATGTCATGATGAACAAAATAAAACAATGTATAGATTTATTTTATTATTGTAATAATTAGCTAGCTAGGACTCTCTCACCGCTTTTACATTTCTTGTATCATAATTTACTACATCTAAACTCTCGGTGCATTTATATAGCATTTTTGAATTGTTAAAATTAATATTGCAATCGCGATAATATCTTAGTGGAAGTTCAATTATACTGCTTTTTTTCAAAACACTTAATTTAACATATTCAAACAAGAGTCTGTCTCCTGCGAAACCGTCACATGGTGAGACCAGAGACTAAATTGATAATATGGAAGCACAAAACAGAAGTAAGTTAAATTTCGGGGTCAACAAACAATAGCTTTATTCTCGGGGTAAATTTTAAATGGCAGAGAGAAATATAGGAACTAAGTTGCAAAGTAATTCTTCTCCGAGAAACCCTAGTTGCCGTTGCACGCATATCCTCATTGTCACATCGCCTCGCCATCCCATCAAGTTCGAATATGCTGAGAATCAGATATGGGCGGTTGAAAATTCCCCGATTCATTGGCGACGAACCCATGACAACAATCAATGAGCTCCTCACTGGATGGTTACGCATCAAAATTAGAGTCATGGCCAGAATTCGTGGGATTGGGCAGCAAATTCATCGGATTTTGCATGGTTCTCTGGTGATGTCTGCCGAAGCTATTTTCAGGTGAACGACACAATCGGGTAATTAGGTTAAAGCCGAGTTTATTATTTAGGTCGAATTATTTGACTTTGTGCTAGATATGAGTTTGGGTTTGTGTTTAAAATTCGAATAAAAAGAATACACATCATATAAAAAATACTTGACATCAAATAAAAAATTAAAATATCAAACTAATATAGAAAAACATCTTACTAAAATAATAAGAGATATATCAAACTAAATTATTTAAACATAAAAAATACTAAATTAAACTATTAAAACATCTAATAAAAATGTTTAAACATTGAATAAAACACTAAAAAGGGGAAAAACTAGAATGGTTTAAAAAATATAATTAGATTAGAATGTTTAAATATTAAATAAATATAAAAAAATAAACGTCAAATTGTAATGTTTAAACATCAAATAAAAAAAACTAAAAACACATTAAAATAAAAGTAGTTAAACATCAAATACAAATAATTCAACATCAAATGAAAACATTTTAAACCCATTCCTGATTTAGTTTTGGGGCATGTTGGAGGCCGATGGTGTTGTTCTTGTCCAGCTTCCTCGATGGGGCGTGGCAATGATGGCTGGTTTAATATAAGTGTGTAATAGGGATGCCATGGAGTTGAAGGTGGATTTTTTTTCTGTGTTTTTCCAACAACGGAAGGTGAAGGCAGCAGACCCTGGCTCACCCTTTACCCTAGTATTTTTGGAGTTCACGTCGTAAATAATTTACCCAACAACTGTGGGGTATGGGGATGAATATATGTTTGTCACATGTACTGATGGGTCAGCGATATCGTTGTGGAATACGGTTGTGCCTTTGGACAGGCAATAAGATAATAAGCAAAGCTGAAGAAAGAGAGTATGTGAGATTGTGAACGAGCTATCTTCGTGATAAATTATGAAGTACTTTATTAATGGTGCATTGATATCACATAAATGACACAACTCATCAATGATGAGGGTTACAATATATAGAACTACAACAAACTAAAGTCTAACGAGAATAAGATTCTAAGTCTATAAAGAAATTACCATCTATAACTAATTCGATAAGGTAATTATCATCTATAACCTTTCCCTACAAGGGAAAGGGTTCATTATTTCCTTATCACTTTCCATTATGTCAAGATAGAGAGGCCTAGGGGAATGCGAGGTTATCCCCATTTTTTTTATTGATTTGATATGGAATTATGTAAGTTAATGCATTGATTTTGTGTTATGTGTTTGTCGTTGTTGATATTTTCGATAATTGTAGGCGGATGATGTCCACCATCAAAGTGAAACCTTCTGTGAGATGGACGATGTGAACAATGATTGTCATGAGGAGGTTCCTGAGCTTGATCATGTACGCCACAAGAGTAGGCATTGTGGGCCAAAGTTGTAGGGGAAGGTAGATGAGGTTTATGCTAACCTGCCGTCAGGGGAAGCTCGATAGTGCCTATCTAGCTGTACTCAGTAGGTCTGGTTCTAGGGACCCTAGGAAGAAGCCTCTGTGTGGGGAATGAGAGAAGTGTCAAGTCCTTGCAAGATAAGCAAATGGTCAGTGTTGTTCGCGTCGAGACGAGGTTATGTAGCTGGTAAAACCAAGACTGGATGGCCGAGCATAGCGGTGCGTGATGCTAAGAATCCCACTGCTTTGTTTGACTCAAGGATAAAGGTATGTTGAGGGTGTGTGTTTTATTAACATATTGTACGTTATGTTACTGACATTATGTGTTTTTATTTTTAGGTTCGGGTACTATGATATCCTTGATTCACAGCCTTGATGGTTATTTGGAGGAGGTGAAGGTTTCACCCAACCGGTATGTGGTGTTCGAGTCAGAGTTGTCGTGAAATTGAAGGGGCACGTGAGAAGCTGGAGTTGGACTTGGCAAAGGTGTGAAGCATCTGTCAAGAAGAGGCTAAGATGAACGATGCATTGCAAGCGGAACTCCTGAATCCAAGGAGGGAGGGACTACCTATCCCGAATAACCTAATGTTTTAGTGAATAAGCTTGTGAAAAGGCAATTATTTTACAATTTTTTCACTAATATGTATGCTGATATTGCAGATATTAGTGTATTTATTGGGAGAACATTAGTGCCAAGAATTCAAACTTGGATATTGTTGTGTTGGAAGAACCTACCACCATATATATGGCTGTAGAGGATACGAAACGAGTGGTAGATGGCTTTCGCTAAGAACTTGGAGAACGAAGGTCATCTTTTCCCTAATGAGTAGGAATCCCATTCCACAACCTTCTTTTGAAGAACCCCTATCGACGAATTTGAAAGCAGAGATGATGATATGAATGAGTGTGCAAAATTTTCAATGAGGGTTTCAAAATCGGAAAAATAATGTCATGTCCGAAGAATCTTCTAATTCGGAAGCACTAATAAAATCCTTTTTTTAATGAATTAATTATTCCATTTGATATTAATTCCAGCTGGAAAGGTTTTGCGAAATGTGAAGTCCGGGAAATAAGTTCTAATCTGAGGACCTTTGCGATTCAAAACCCTTTAGATGTATGGTTTTATAAAATAATTTTACGAATTAGTTCGTTGCAGTATCAAACCCCCGTTGGGGTGGAACATGGGTAATATGCAGATGATTTGAATAAGTCAGCTCTTTGTGTTATTTATAGAGTCCCAATTTCATTTCGTTCTGTTTTTTGAAACCTTGTTTTTTAGGGCTCCAACATAATTTTGATATCGTAACTTGGATCACCCAATACATTTTCAAATTAAATTAATATAATCACGTTGCGAAGCGCCGGACTCAGAAGTTGACAAAACTTTATAGCTGTGTTTGCTAGAGCTTATAAGCTGGTTTGATTATAAGCTAAGAACTTTTTAGTGCTTGGTAAAGTGATAAAAAAGCTTATTTTGATAGCAGAATCAATTTTTGGGACAAAATCATAAGCTAGTCTCCCTCTACTTTCAAAATAATCCAGTGTTGCTTATAATCACAACTCTGCCAAACACACCTGTCAAATCCTAGCGGATATGATTTCATCTTCCGAAAGAATAATGAAATAAAAAAATTGGCTGAAAATAATGTATATCAATAAATGATGTCCCCACAAATCATTACACCCTCTCCAGATCAGTTTAGATATTGAAATTACAACAGGTTAATTTTTATTGGGTAATTTTGTCCACATCACCTACATACCGAACAAAATTCCGACATCGAAACATAATTAATTTTAATCGGTGGTCAATGAAAGGAGGATGACCACCATGCGACCTCCCAGCAAGAATTGCAGGTCTATTTAACCCCTAATCGCGCCCCCAAAAACCTAACCCTCTCAATTTACCCAAAAAATTGTTCTTCTCATATTATATTTCTTTATCACATCGAACCACCTATATGATCCCATGAATTCATCACGGAAAGTGAACATTCAAAGTCTTGTCGAAAGTTATTTCTGAACTATTTAGTTTTCAGATGTGAACAAGCGGTTCATTCGGGTAAGTTCTTAATGACCATAGTTAATTGAATGGAGCAAACTATGTTAATTGGGCTTTAAATGTTGTTAATTTACTTTTCCATGCCATTTCAATCTTACAACTTATCTGAAAATTTGGGTTTTTTTGGAATACCCTAGACCATAGTTCTTGCTAGGTCCATTGTCAAAATATGAAATGTATTTTCTTGGGTTTGTGTATGTGGAATTCATTCCATACAAGGATGCAATTAAAAAAATTAATGGAATACAAGAAATGGAATTTGAGGTAAGTTTTCATTCATGGAAATGTAAAACCCTCACTGTGACCTAGTAATGTTGACTTAGAATTATAACTTTAAGAATCCACTTGTTTGTGGTCATATGTTAGGTAAGTTCAGAAACCTGGTGCAAAAGGTGATGGCAGCACTAGTTGGTCGTTACAAGCCCCCTTCGAAGTTTAGGGGAAATGAAAAAAATCTCCAGAATAGGTTAGAGGGTGATTTTCTTGCAATGCCCAATACAATATGCTTCTATACCATTTTCTTTTGTTCATTCTCCACACTCATGTTATGTAGGTAATTCCAGATTCAATGGTAAACGTTTTTTTATACGTTCTTGTCACTAGAGCTTTCTATAGGTATTGTTCTTCATTTTGTTTGGTTGTAATGCACTAGGTGTTATGCGAATGATTTTAGTTTCGAGACAAACATTTGCTTAAAGCCTGCACGTAACTGTAAAAGGCTTCTAATTTGTAAATTGGGTAAATGATATACAATTTTAGATAGTAGAACCAAGATCATAACTAACATCGCATCGACATGAAATGTGCACAGTTGAAAAGGAAATAGACTTAAGTTCAAATATCGCAACTACAACTATAGACTTAAGTTAAATTGGGAACCACCTCGGTAATAACGCCGTGGTATTCACTATAACACGGTGGTTATACACCACCGTGCACTGTGGTACGCTGAAAAATGGTTGTGTCAGGGACAACGTGTCATAATCGCCATCCTACACCCACTTTAACCGCCCTTAACACTCCATTTCCGCACTGGTATTTTTAATTTTAATTTATTTTTAATATAAAAGTTATTGAAAAGAGATGGTAGTTTAGTTTAATATGGATATTAACTTTTCCGGTAATAAAAAGGAAATTATAAATAATTAATTTTTTCCATACTTGTGAAGAATTAAAAGACATAAATTCATTATGAAGGAAAAAATATTCAATTTATATTTTAAAGAGTCCAAAATATTTTCAACAAACTCTTTCAATTTATATACATTTTTTTACTTATGAAATTCATAAAATCAATCAATATAATTAACTTTATTAATTTTTATGCAACTATCATTTATAATGAACTTACTTTTGAGGTTAATGTAAAATTCCTAGTTTTAACGTTTTGTAAGACTCGCCTTTAAATTAAACTGATTTTTTATCTATTAAAAATTAATAATCAGATGGTTGAGTACTCCATTCCTTGACCAAATAATATATTGAATGGGTCAAAAATTCAAATTAAGGTTTCAAATTAATCTATGAGGTGCCCCAACTAATTATTCCCGAAGAGTATTTTTATTCATACGCGGCTCTCTTGACCCACACACTACCCTAACCAACGGACTATTCTCTATACTCATGCATGTAGTACGTACAAAGAGCTCACACAAAATTTGTAGCAATCAACGAAATGCAGTGGATCAACAGAAGCAGTAGATTACGCGTATATACTATCTAGAAATAAAAAAAAGCGTGTCAAAGATTAAGTGAAATTGAGATCAAAATTACATACCCCTATAAATATACTTGAAAGAACAAAGTAAAGATATAAACCAGAGTGAAATAAGAAGAACATCGAACCAGAGAGTTTGGGTCAGAAATGGGCGATAACGGAAGCAGAGGAAATGGGAGCAGCAACAAAGGGAAGGTTCCACCTGCAACGGTGATTCCTGCAAAGAAGAAAACGGTGAAACAAATGGCGGTGAAGAAAATAGCTGAGGCCACTTCCAAAGCCTTTGCGAAAAAGAGGATTAATCCCAGTGAAGATGTCTAGATATGTTTGCTGGCCACACGTACACATGGAGGATTATTGTTTTTCCTACTTTCCTTGATTGCTTTGTTATTGTTTGGGCAATAGTTATTTGTATGAAATCTCTTTTAGTTGTATTGTATTATTTTGAATTGAGCACTGATAATATGTATTAATTCTCTTCGTATTATTTGGATGTGCTGGAGATAAGTATCAACATAAATTAGGTGTTGAGAATATGAATACCACGAGTTATCTATTAGCCCGAAAAGATGGATAACAAAGACACCGTAAAGAAAATAAAGGAAATAATGAACATAAGGATTACGTGGTTCGGTCAAATTGACCTACGGAGGAGACCGGAAGCTTCACTATATGTGGACAAAGTATTACAAGGTTTTGCCTACCATGCACCTATGAAGGAATTAAATATAAAGAAGACGGCTTTTGATAAGAGGTCAAAAACATCATTTATTATTATTTTTATATTTTAATATTTTTAGGATGTCAACATTATAATCTTTTTCCCATTGGATTTTTTTAATGAGGTAATGTGATCATTTTAGATTATTATTTTAGTTTATTATTATTATTATTAATGAAGCCATAAACT
>JAULKK010326593.1:0-11109 GCA_032355705.1 Rubia peregrina | reverse complement strand
CTAAGGGTATATGTTCAATAACTAAAATACACTATGAAATCAATTTCCCTCTAAATTTTTATCCTTTGCAACTGACCACTTTTCTCCATCGGGCAACGATGGTAATCGCCTCCTCTGCCGCCGACCCCTTATTCTTCATCCTTCTTCCTCACTTACCTCTCCCACCTTTCCTTCTCCACTGACCGCTCTACTCTCTTCCGTTAGTGCCGTTAACATCTTCTTCTCCGCTATTCTCTTTCGCTAACTGCACCCATCCTTCCTCCGCCGATATCGTTCCCTCGTCTACCTCCTCCGTCGCTTATCGCTCTCAAAAGCTAATCCCCTTCAACCTCAAGGGTTTTCCCCACTTTTCTAGGGTTTTAAAGGTTTAGCTTGCTTTGAGTAAATCTGATAATAATTTGATTCTCGTGTTTTCCTGGTTGATTGTACTAATATGTTAGGCACTCACTTATGTTTTGTGGATTTTGTTTGTATCTGTTGTTAATTTAAGTTGCAGAAGATTAGGAATTTTTTCAGTTGTATGTGATTATCTTTGAATGTAGGAAGTGCTTGTCCTGGATCCTAACTTGTTGAAAGACTACTTAGACCGGATACAAAATCAAACCAAAGAAAGGAAATACAGCTTCAATTATGCTTTTGGCACTACCTCAACCAATTTTGTATCTAGTATTTCTTTTATCGCATTCTTAGTGATTATGTGCTTTAACTGTGTCTTTTGTCTAATGTATGTTTAGATTGTTTGGTCGGTAGAAAAAAGGAATAGACAAAGTTTCAGCCTCTAGGAATTGCTCTTATATTGTGATGCATTCTCTATCTGAAACAAAGAGCAGAAATCTCTTGAAATTTTAAGATCAATAGTGCATCATTGAGTTAGCTCCTGTCATTCTTTGGTAAAGTGTTAGTTTTGGTTTAGAGTTACATTGACACTTATTCTCCAGTCAAGGAGTACAGAATGCACCTCATGACTTGTGAAAAGGTGTCAACAATTTTTTCCTTCTCGTTCCACTGATTTTGTTTCTGTATATATCTTTTTTAGGATGTCTATAATAGAGCTTGACATGGGTTTGTATTTCTTCCATGGTTTGTTTTTTCGTTATCTTTCTCCACTGCACTTTTGTTCTTTCTCTACTCTCTGTTCCTCTCTTCCTGTTGTTGGAGAAGCTGAATCGTGGCATCCTCACCCTCTTCAAGATTTGATATCAAGATATTAATATAAAGTTTGAAACTCATTGGACAATGTTGATAGCAAGGTATTAATATAATGTTTGAAACCTGCTAGTCAATGTTGTGTTGTGTTTATTATATTTATTGAACATTGGAAACCGACTGCCCTATTTACAGTTGATTGCTGGAAATTTGTCATGTCAGATAGATAACATTACAGGGCATATGCCAGTCCAACAGAGAAAGAAGTGGTTATAAAAGGCGTTACACTTCTTGAAAGTAGCCTTTTGCTTCTTTAGCTTTAGAGTGAAATGTATTATTTGAGAGGGGTGAATAATACATAATACATAGCGAACACGAAAGATATGATTCATATAGCTGCCCTGGGTTATAGGATAAAGACCTAGTTCTTCTTCTTCTTGTTCTTGTGGTATGCTTAGTGAATGGTGTTTCGGTTTCTTGGTGTAGGTGCTGATGCGCTTATGTGAAGGAACAAGAAGGTTTCTGTGGGAGTTTTAGGCATCGCTACTGCTATATGGGTTCCGTTTGAAGTGATTGAGTATCATTTTCTCACCTTGGTTTGTCATGGTTTGATTCTTTCTCTAGCTGTGATGTACTTGTGGTCGACCGTGAGCACCTTCATTCACAAGTAAGCATTTCTCCTGGAAAAAAAAGTGGATCGAGGTTTTGTTTATGTAGTACTAATTTGTTTGTTTTTTCGCGCCTTATTGCTTGCTAGGTCTCCTCCTAAAATCCCTAAAGTAGTTGTGCCTGAGAAACCTATTCTACATTTTGCCTTAGATATGAGGTTCACAATGAATGAGGGTTATGCAATTGTGAGGGAAATCGCTTCAGGAGTGGATCTGAAACATTTCCTCTTGGTAGGTTTAGTAAGACTCGAGAGAATTCATGGTAACTTTTGAGGTTTGTGTCTGTTTTTTCATGGTGTTTGTTCTTGAGCATATGGTAGCGGATTGTGATTCTTTTCAGTTCTGGGCAGCTGGTGTGATTTTTTAACCCCTTGTTTACATAAGTCATGTCCCGATACTTTATAAATACTCACAAATCTTACATTTCTCAGTGTTCTCTAGCATATACTAATGGTGTTTTGAATGCATTTGTATCAGCCACTCTTTTACCCCTCACGGGGCCTGTTCTTTACGACAAGTACGAGGATGAGGTGGATACCTTCGGGGACAAAGCTCTGGCGGAGATCAAGAAACAATACATTTTGTTTGATCATAAGGTGCTTAGTAAGATCCCGAGGGTCCGATAAAGAAGAAAGATTGAGCTTGTGGTGTTTTAGGTTAAAATAACTAAAAACTCATGGTTTGGCATGTACTTTTTTGTGACAGTTGTGGTCTTTATTTAATCTTTCTATTTTGGCTTGCTATGTTTTGTGGAAGTGTATGAACGCATAGTAGTAGCATGTTTTATGGAGTTCTGAACATAGAAATCGAAACTGTTACTGAATAGTTGCAAATTAACTTAAAAAATCTTTCAATTTCGGTCCTACATAGCGAACTAAGGAACAACAGTAATGTATTGGTAATGAAAAAAATTAATTTTTTCAGTCAAAGCACCTATAAGAAATAATTAAACTTGCATGAAAATTTCAGAACACTCATTTTCAAGCACCCACACCTTTAACTTAAAGCTCCTACAAACAAAAGTAGAAGCACCTACGCTCAACCCTACATATAATTTAAACAAATAATCAAACTTGCACAAAATCTAAAAGCAAAAAAAATGTCATTTTCAAGCACCAAGACCTTCAACTTAAAGCACCTACATACAAAAATAGAAACACCTACACTCTACGCTCAAAGTACTTATAAGAAATAATTAAACTTGAATGAAAATTTTAGAAAACTAATTTTCAAGCACCCACACTTTTAACTTAAAGCACCTACGAACAAAACTAGAAGCACATACGCTCTAGGCTAAATATAATTTAAATAATTAATCAAATTTATTTTTTGTATTAAAACTTCCAAAATGTGAAAACAATTGCTTCCTAAACTTAAACATGGGTGATCATCTTGGAATCACCAACATTCTTTGTTTCATTGAAGATAATTAATATATGAGATCATAATGGAGTGGCCCTACGTTGAGATCATATTGGAATATATTATCTCTGAAGATAATTAGGCATGGGAGTATATTAGGTAAGATTATATGACGTTGAGATATTAGTCATATTAGGAGTATATTTGGAATATATTAGGCACAAGATCATATTGATTCAACGGCCAAGATCGTTGTCTCACATAACTCATTTGTCTCACATAAATTCCTTGTCTCACCGGATCCCTCCCATATATATATACATAATATACACATGCATATAATATATTATATGCAGTACACATTATTACTATACTTACTAATAATTACAGTTATTTAGTTACCTAATATACATAATTACAATTTAATAATCTAATAAAATACAATATATATTAATGTAGTAGCCTATTACATGTCTATCCGGCCCAAACCATAAAATTTTGGTTTTGGATGGGACTGGACCGGAACCCAAAATTCTGAAAAACCTTGGACCGGGGACCGGATAAGAATTTCATATATCCGATTCCAGTCTTTACATTCCGGTCCAGGCCGATTTATGAACACCCCTTCCCGACATGCTCTTTATGTTGACTTTTGATATCTCCAGGCTTCATGTGTATGCTAATGATAAATCACACCAATTATTCTAAGGTTGGCAATTTTAGGTTTCTCTTGCTTGTGATATAACTTATAATCTGTCCATGGTTAAATGGCTAGTGATAAATCTGAATGAAGATGGTCTGACCCCTGATGTCTTTGTGCAATTGGCTCTAAAGGCAAGTCAAATGCTTGAGTGAGCAAAGACGAGTGAACTTCGTTCCAACATTGCATAGAAATCTCCTCGTGCTAGAAATGTTAAGTTGGTGTAGAAAGTCGAGTGTCTTCGTAGTTCTAACCTCGGTTCGAAGCACTTTTTTTAAAAAAATATATTAGTGTAGATTGATAAAGTTAGTTTTAACTCTCTCGGTTTAATAATACTTTTGAGTGTTCATGAATTCAATTCATGCATTTTCCTATATTTTAGTGAATTTTTTTTTGTAATTTAATAAATATTTTGATTTCTATTTTTTTAATAAAAAACAAGCACCGGTAAAACCGGTGCTCAGACACCAGTATTTCGACCCCTTTGAATACTGATGCGTAAGTATAACAGTGCTAGAACGTGGGTTTTTGGCACCGGTAATCCATACTGGTGCTGAGAAATAATTAGCACTGGTACCACATACCGGTGCTAAGTATTTATTAGCACCGTTATGGTATATCGATACCTATAATTCCCCATGGTACGCCGCTACACTTACGCACCAATATTGAAGAGGGCAAAAATACCGGTGCAATTGTGGGGAATTACCGGTGCTAATGACCCTATATAGCGGTAGTGTTACCTTTAAAGATCAAAGTTTAACTTTAAAACACATAATTTCAGTGAAAATAAGGATTTTGAAAAAAAATATCACAAGGTTTATTTGAAACATCAAGTACTGAAAATGAAACATCAAGTTTGGTAGTAAAAATCTGTGAATTGCACGGAAATGAGGAAAAATTGATCTGCAAATTTCTCTAACTCGAATGCTTGACCTGTAAGATTTTTATGACCCAAAATTATATATTCTCCAGTTATTTGTGTTCAGCACCCCCAAAAGTTGTATTTGCACCTAGATCCCTCCTTATTCTCTAAATTTTTAATAAATTATAAATGAAATCCCATCTGTAATTAAACTTCATTATATTGCACATTAATCCTTGGTCTCGCTATGAGACAGTCTTATACAAAACTCTGTCTTTACATGATCAGCCCTATGATCTCCTTTATTTGCCTTCATTCTCACAAATATTCCTCGGAAATGGTTTGGTGTTATAAATATATGTAACTTTATAGAGAAACTAGTATCCAAATATTTAAAGGAAAAAGGAAATAGCAAGAGCAATATAGAATATTAAAGGGGAGATGTTCTTATCTATCATTTCATTTAGGATGGTCACCTATATATTGTGCTCCACCTCATACGTTAACAAGAGTACACCAATTTCATATTTCAAAGCAAGTGAATGCATTTGTAACGTCACTTTATTCATGACTATATTAATCTCAAGCACCATATAATAGAAATTATTTGCTTTCTGTCAACCGGGGATATTGAAGTCATTTTGTCCCAGCTAGACCAAATTTATCTAAAAATAACATACTAATATTATAATATGTTGCTGATTTTAATTTTTTACTATATATAATCAATCATAACTTGTTAACATAATAATATTATAATATGTTACTGATTGTAATTCTTTATTATATATAATCAATCATAACTTCTAACAATATATTTAAAATCATAACTCTCATTGTACTATATGTAGACCACTGAAGAAAATCCAAAGAAACACATAATCTGAAATAACAAGATATTCAGTTTTTTTATACAATGATATAGTACTTTTGATAGAAATATGTATACATATTATTTATTTATTTATACATGACAAAGTTTTGATTTAGATCGACTAATTGTTAGATGAGGACAATTTATAATTAGTGAGACTAATATGTTAATTTGATATTTACTTTTATTGATAAACTTTTGAAATGAATCTCAACATATAAATAATTAATTTTTTAAATAATTTGAATGAAATATTATAAAAATAATCAATTTTTATTGTATTCAATATTTAATGGGTTCTAACTAAATTAATTATTTCACTTTATAATTCATATAATTTTCCTTGGATGACCAAATTTTAAAATTTTAAATAAAACTTGATCTTAATATATTAGTTAATGATATCGCACAACGCGTGATGATACTCCATTAGTTGGAAGTAAAAGATTTAAGAGGAAGTCTTATAACAGATAGCATGTCTTTAAATTTAGGATCGTCCATTGTATTTTTTAAACTTATACAGTCTATAACGATTAAATTAAGGTAAACACTAAAAAAAATAAAGTATTTTCTAAATCAAATTCTATTCTTTTTTTTTATGTAAGGCACCGTCTTTCCACATGTACAGTATTTACCAGTATGTTTAGCCCAGCCCAATTGACACAGTTCAAAACCCCCGCAGTCCCCTCCCGCCCAGCGCCTCCATCAACTTGCCGGAGTCTGTCGTATCTCGGCGCCACCATCATTTAACCGCTGATTGATTGAGAGCTATTTTCTGGTGAGTCAAGGGCCACTTTGGTTGGTTTCCTTTTCTTTCCTCTTTCGTATTCTCTAGAGCCAAGATTTCCGTGCGCGGCTGTAATTTCATCTTCTACATAACTTGAGCAACACGAGTTTTTTTTAGCAGTTTCAAAATCTCTTCTTTCGATTCTCTGAATATCTAAATTCTAATTGTCTTGAATTTTTTCCTTATTTGTGTATCATCATTGTAGTTTATTGTTCTGTCATTCCGTATTGGATGTGTTTTTGTGTAGCAAGTGATTAGCTTTACATTAAAACTGAACTTACATGCGGTCCTTCTGTTCAACTTACTGGAAACTGAACTTGCACATGTGTGAATTACATGTTTAGACAACTTATATGTGCTGATGTGGGTGCTGTATTCCCTTGCCTTTTCTATTTCTATTGTAGACACTGTATTCTACAAAATGAATTAACTAAACTATGTTCGTGTGGGTTAAATGAGTTGTATCCCATATGTGCAGCAAATAATAGTAGACAGTAACTAGGACGTGATCTTAGTGTTTTCTGCTTGGATTGTTTCCTGAGCAAGTCAAGTCTTCATTAGAAAAATAAACTACACAGTCATTACTAATCATATAACATCTGGATAGTTATTTTTAGCATAAAACTATTACTAATAGTCATCTGGCTTTCGTTTTGGGTAAAATGTACTATGCTTTCTCCCATCATCTATTCTGTTTGATATGAGTTAAATTTTCTCCAAGGGGACTTTGACATTTTATTATGAAGCTGGATTGAATGAGACGGTCTATTCAGATTTCACCGTACCAGATCCTTCTCAAAGCTGGTTCTCATTTTCGACTCCTAAGGCAAGTCCATGCCCACCTTATTACCACGGCCCGACAGCATCACCTCCCGCTGCTCACTAGGCTCGCTACCTCAGCCATCACTGCTAAGGAGACCTTGTACGCCCAGAAAATATTTCTGTCTGCTCCAGTTGTTGACTCTTTCCTC
The DNA here is from genome assembly GCA_032355705.1 of Rubia peregrina. Taxonomy (NCBI): domain Eukaryota; kingdom Viridiplantae; phylum Streptophyta; class Magnoliopsida; order Gentianales; family Rubiaceae; genus Rubia; species Rubia peregrina. Next base: position 3,736 of record JAULKK010326593.1, on the reverse strand, counting down.
TTCTCGTCTCTCATTACCACTGCATCGAAATCCTGCTTCCCGCTCCACACAATCTTCTTCTACCGTCACATGCTAGCACACAAAATCCCCCCAACAAATTACACTTACACTTCTTTGATCAAATCCTATGCACAGCTACAAAGTGAGAAATCTGGTAAAATGGTACATGGTAGTGTTATAAGGAATGAGTTTCATTCTGATGAATATGTTCAGGCTGCATTAGTGAATTTATATTCCAAAGTTGGGGGCTTAGAGTATGCAAAGAAAGTGTTCGATGGCATGCCGCTTAGGAACATTGTCTCGTGGACCTCTATGATTTCGTGTTATGAACAGAATGGGTTCCCTGAGAAAGCAATCGAGCTGTTTCGTGAAATGCGAGAATTGGGTATTCAATTTGATTCCGCTACGCTTGCAAGTGTGCTGTCTGCTTGCGCTCATGTGGGGGCACTTGAGTTAGGGATGTGGTTACATGAGTGGATACAAAGCAATGGTATTGGTGTAGATGTAATTCTCGGTACTGCATTGATTAATATGTATGCCAAGTGTGGGAATGTAAGCCAAGCTCGGGGTGTTTTTGATCAAATGAGTGAGCACAGTGTTGCATCGTGGACTGCTATAATTTCAGCTTATGGAGTGCATGGTTGTGGTAAAGAAGCTATGAATCTATTTCGCTTGATGATAGATAGTGGAATACGTCCAAATGAAGTAACTTTTGTTGCTGTATTATCAGCTTGCTCGCATACTGGACTAATCCAAGAGGGTAGTGATGTCTTGACTAGTATGAAGAAATATGGAATAGTTCTGGGCACAGAGCATCATGTTTGCATGGTTGATATGTATGGGAGGGCAGGATTACTTGATAAAGCATTTCAGTACATCAAGGATCTTTGCCCTGACCACTTAGCAGTTAGCACCATCAATATGGACTGCAATGCTCAGTGCTTGCAAGATGCACAAAAATTATGACCTTGGTGTTATAGTTGCTGATAATCTTTTAGCTGCTGAACCTGAAAATGCAGGGCACTATGTTTTACTTTCAAATATGTATGCTTTGGCTGGAAAATGGGAACGAGTTAAGATGATTAGGAATGTTCTAGCAGGTAGTCGATTGAACAAGGTTGTTGGCTATAGCACCGTAGAGATAGATCAGAAGACACATCTTTTCAGCTGTGGTGATATGTCTCACCCTGAGAGCATGGCAATTTATCAACACTTGGATGAAATGATTTGGCGGATCAAGACAGCAGGTTATATACCGTCCTCACAAATTGCAATGCATGAGTTAGAAGAAGAGGAGAAACAACATGCTCTTAGATACCACAGTGAGAAGCTTGCTATAGCTTTTGGATTGTTGAAAACAACAAAAGGTACTAGCATTAGAATTGTGAAAAACCTTCGCATTTGCGAGGATTGCCACACGGCTGTTAAGCTCATCTCCTTAGTTTATGAAAGAGAAATTACAGTGAGGGATAATCTTCGGTTTCACCATTTCAAAGATGGCTTATGCTCATGCATGGATTATTGGTAACTGAAGGAATCCCTCAAATTTCAGAACAAAGGCTTGGACTATGCAAGGGGAGGTACTACCTTTTGTCAATTCTGTATAGTAGACAGTAACTAGGATGTGGTCTTAGTGTTTTCTGCTTTGGATTATTTCCTGAGCAAGACAAGTCTTCATTAGAGAAATAAACTGCACAGTCAGTCAGTCATTACTAATCATATAACATCTGGATTGATATTTTTAGCATAAAACTATTACTCATAGTCATCTGGCTTTCATTGTGGGTAAAATGTACTAGGTTTGCTCCCTTCATCTATTCTGTTTGATACGCGTGAAAATTTCTTCTCTGGGTTGTTGATAACGGACAGAGAGTGAGACTTTTTTTCTTTTCCCTGGAGCCTGCTCACTGACATAAGCACTTGCTAAGCTAGCATTTTAATGTTTTCATCCTTTTGTGAATTTGATTTATTGTCGCAGGAAGCAATTTGGGATACAATGTCTTTGATTAGGGCGATGGGTAGGACACTTTTTGCTGCAGCTAGGATGGAAACTTCGGCATCTGCTACGGCTGCTTCAATGGCGAGAACCAGTCACAACCCACTTGAGCAGTTCTTTGAGCCCCCCAGGAGGGATGAGGATGATAAGCCCGCAGTCTATGGTTGAAACCTTCATAAATAGGTTCTTTTTATTTGTTGGTCTTCCTTCGTTGATGGTGAATTTTGTAGGGGTTTTTGAGCCATGGTGCTGGTATTGTGTTATGGGTGCGGTCATACTAAATTTGTGACAGTCTGGGTGATAGTATGAAATTCTTTTACTACTGTATTATTTTATAAATGTCATAATGGTAAACCGTCAGCGGATAGTTTTAGGTGTTAGTATGCAATTCTATTATGCTCTAGGTGATAAGCCAGAAGTCTTATTTGTTACATAATCAGCAAGTGTATTATCATGTCTCTTTTAAGCTAGCTGCTTCAGTATCTGGCAGGATAGGGCTAGCATGAACGAGTTTTATGCTCAGTGCCTTTTACCTGGGATTTGAATGATGGGTAAAAAAAACTTATGTTTTAAGTTATTCTGCAGGGCTAGAATTGGAGGATTTTTTTAGGGCTGTATAAATAAGTTTTTGTTGTTTATTTTTGCCCAATGTAATATTGTCCTTGTTTATTTAATGATTAATGATTAGAACCATATTAGTAAAAAGATTGAACTGTATTTTGATTGATCTTGTTGTGAAGGAGTGATAATTTGTATCAAAGTTCCTGGAGCATTAAGCATGTACTGATACTTATTCCTCGTGCTGTGTTTAGAATTAACTGCTGACATCTTATTTAGGTAGGGGGTGGAAGGCTTCTGAATTGCGCCTCAAATCATGGGATGATCTTCACAAGCTATGGTATGTCCTATTAAAGGAGAGAAACATGTTGATGAGCCAACGTCAGATGCTTCATGCGCAGAACTTACGTTTTCCAAATCCAGAACTGGTCTCCAAGGTATAGTTTTATTCCTTTTGCTGTTTATCCTCCCCTGCTTTTGTCTGTTCTTCGAGACCAATCCATTCATGTCTAAGAACAGAATTAGATTACAGAATCTCATAATGTGGTGAAGCTTCTGCTATACATGTCTTTGATTCTGCAACCAAGATATGGGTTTTCCAGTTTAGGGATTTTCTCTTTTTGAACCATGCAATTTGTCACCCATACTTGATTAGATCACTTCAATTTTTAGGGTACAAGCTTATTGGAACGTTGAGCTCAAGTTATCATTCTTCTTTTCTTTTCTTTTTTGCGTAGAAACTTAAGTAGCTTTGCAGTATGGGTATAAATTATGTCCTATTGTTCATGGAATCTAGAGTGATACTGTTTGATCTCTGTGGCTGAAATATTTATGGTATATTTAATCTTTTCGGTGTTTCTGGTTGCAATGTTCAGTGTCATGTGTATGATTTTGCAGGTGAAGAAGTCAATGTGCCGAATCAAGCATGTACTGACCGAGAGAGCGATTGAAGAACCAGATCCAAGGCGATCTGCTGAGATGAAAAGGATGATAAATTCTTTGTAACAACTACCATCTCTTTTTTACTCTCTCCTAGATTTTGTTTCACCTAGAATAAGCACAACGGTCACAGGAGTTAATTTAGGGGTGTAAAATGGGCGAACGGGTCAAATACGGGTTGGGTAAAATGGGTAATTAAAAAATATGGGTATGACCCATTTTATGATGGGTAAAATATGGGTC